>JAZHPH010000870.1:0-18983 GCA_037356405.1 Nasonia oneida | reverse complement strand
TATTTTTAATGAAAATTTAAGAAAATTTTATAAAAAAAAGTATCTATATGTTATATCTAAAAAATGCTTCCCTGAGGAGCTATAAATTAATTAAATCATGCTAAAAACCCAAAAATTTCACAAAATTGATATCTTTTGCACCATGCCGTTTTGGAATAAAGTAATTTAGAACATATTTACTGCGGGTTGCAGAAGAAAAAATTTTGGCCGGTTGATCTCACAGAGAATCACCCATATATATATATAAGTTTTAAGAACTTTATTCGTAATAAGAGCAGTCGTTTTTGAGTTATTGTTGAAAAACCAGATTTTGTCCATTATTATTTTTAATAATGAATAAAAAAATTATTTGACAGCTGTAAAGCCAAATTATTTGTAACAAAGCTGTTCGATTACAACAATATCCAGTTGAAAAATTTTAGGGAGATGATGCTAGGAGTTACATTTTTGTACACCGTAATATTTCTGGAACTACTCCGTCAATATCAATAAAATTTGACATGCATATATATTTTTGGATTCTGAATTCGGGAAAAACAGTTATTTTTTAATTTCTTAACTATATTTTTTTATGGCCATTTTTTGATTTTTAAAAAACACTATTTTGCGTTTTTTTCAATCATCCCATTGTTACAAACAATTCAGCTATAATGCATTTGAAAGAGAATAAAATTACCTACTTTTCCTCGTTTGGTGCTCGGGATTGACCGCTTTGTTCGGCAGATAAAATGAAAAAGGCGATTTTTTTAAAAAATTCATATCTCTGAAACTAAACGTCATAACCTCGCAAAAAAAATTATGTCAATGGGTCATGTGTCAAACTATACCCTACTATTTTATACGGTCGACCCCAAGGGTCCTGTTTAACCTCGTCCTAATTTCATAAGGCATTCATTATTTTCGCGGATTTTTCTCTTTAGGCTATTTTTAGCGTCCTTCATTTCTTTTTTGGGTACATCTACTATTTTCTGACCTATTCCAGTTTTATATTACTTCTTCCTTACCTGTTGTTCTCGTCTTCTGGCCCAATGGTAGTTGCTAAGTGCACTCTCGACCTCCTTGTCCTACTAGTACAATAGTGGTCGCCTACAGTTGTGCACTCTTCTTTGTATGGCTGCGTCACAGGCTCGGATAATATTCTTCATTACCTGTTCGGCTTAATCCACAGCTGGATAAAACGGGTATTTTGAGATGCTTGAGCCGAGTACACAATTTTACGTCCGCTAATTTTCTAACCAATACGATTATTTTAGATGCTGAAAAGTTGTATAGTAGTTGATTAATTGAGCACTTTCATGAAATACTAGCTATATATTTTTCCATACTAGTCTCAAAATTGTCGTAAACGAAATCAGAAAGCGTCAATATTTGTCAATATTTAAGGGAAAAACCAGCTCAATCTTGTATGTCTGCCTTGTCCGTTGCCCGTCTTGCGCATCAAATGAGAGCCTGTAGAAAAGCTACTGAGTTCTTATATATGTTTAAACTAAAATGATGGAATGAGTGAGGGAAGGTTAGGTGAATAAATCAAACGCAGTAAAAACACAATGAATTGCGCGGGAAAGAGACGACTTGCCTCGGCGTAAAAATTCTCACGGGGAAGAGAGAAAAGCCGGGACAAGCGAATAGCTTTATTGAAGAAATAATGAAATTATACAATGCAAAGTGACTCTAGGATAGACCAAATAAAGAGAGAGAGAAAACGCAATTATGACTAAACGCTAAATTCGCCGCGAGGTACCTTTCGCACGTTGGAGCTCTCCTACCTTGTTCGCAGAACGAAACGTGGACGGCGCGACGTAAAGCCCTGGCCGCACGTGGGTGGGATGCACCTTCCTCGGTCGCAGGACGCCTCGACGTCTCGAGGGAACCTATCCTGGACCACGGGCAGACCTTTTCAGCCCTGCCGCGTAGGTGGCGATCGCCGGGTGGAGATCGGCACGCCGAGGAAACTCGAACGTGGCCGACGTCCCAACACACGAAGAAAACACACACACTGCACACCGCTCGTAATTCACACACAATACGCGACGCACAGAATTACAAGTAGAGTCGACCGTCCTGAAAAGGACGTGAGTGACGACTTTAATCGCACGCAAATACTACAGGTGTAGACGCAAGTTATTTGCAAGATGCAAAAGTCGACCGGTTCCTCGGGAGGAGCTGTCAGAACTGCCAGGCACGTGCTCGCGAGCCCCAATCCCGCGCGAAAAAGGATACGCCCCTGGCGGCGACGCGCTACGGCGCGAAATTCAAATCTCGCTAAACGGCCATACATAACCCGAACAGAGCCTTTACTGACTGCGGCGTCGGTTGGGTGCCTTTTTAACGGTGAGAGCTATTTTATTAAATTAGTCAATAGCTTTATGTAGATTCTGCAATAATAACACTACGTCGTTTTTCTGCTTTTCTAGGTACTCCAAAAATTGTAAACTCCGGTAACGGAACAAACTTTACTAAAATAAATAAGGAATTTATATCATTAGTCCCTAAAATTAAATATGATAAAATAAATGACAACGCTGTAAAGAATAGGATACAATGGAGATTTAATCCACTAACAGCATCAAATATGGGTGAAGCATAGAAGCACATGATCAAGTCTGTCAAAATTGCGTTAGCGCAACATTAAAGGCATTGTCCAAGCGAAAAGGTTTTGTCAACAGGGTTAATTGAAATCAAACATCCTATAAATTCTTATAGTTTTGGCTAAGTTTATTGCACAACTTTCAAACCCCTATGGTTCGTAAGATATCAAGGTTTCAATTTTTTTTTGAAAATTTTTTGATTTCTTATATCTCTAAAACAATGTAGTCAAATGCTTTAAAATTTTATTTGGTGATTCACTATAAAAAAGCTATCTGCTGTTAAAATTTTAAACGATTCCATCAAGCGGTTTTCAACTAAAGAGCTAAAATGTAAAAATCGTTTTCTTGAAAATTGCGCGAGCGACCTATCTGATGAATAACCTGCTGTTTTGATGGGTAGGTTGGTTAGGAACACATGTAAACATGCGTGAATTTCTGTGAAAAAAAATTGACGACAGTGTTCGTATTCTATAATAAGAAGACAGAGGGGTCTGCAAACTTTTGGACAATAAACTATCCAAAACTTTTATTAAATTGTGTATCAAAAATCGCCTCATACATTAGCAAGCAGATATATAGATATATTAAAACAATATTTTATTTATTGGACTTATAAATTTAGTTGGAGGAAGCTACGTGCCAATGAATTGGCAGCGGTTTTGTTCTATAGGAAGTGTTTGTCTAAAATCACTTGGCATAACGATGATTTTCCCTCCGAAAGGATTGTTATTGCTACACAAATTTTGTATTTACTGCTTATTTTTACTTCAAAAGCATGTCTAGATACCATCGATATTTCATCTGATATTATAATTTTAACATTTTCTAAAACATTCCATATTTTGAATTAAGACAAATATTATATGTTGTTTGTTCGTTAATGTTAAATGGAAATTTAATCGTACTATGAACGGTTTTACCATTAATTAATAAATTTGCAGCTATACCTGTCCATGCTTTTGTTAGAAACGTTATATTAAATATTTAATAATAACATTGTCTAAATAACTTTTTCCACTACCACCGGGACCGTCGACGAAATATAATTTATTACCAAAATTGTCGATTGCGTCATTTATGATCCAGAATCTACTTTAAAAATACAATTTTTACTATTAATTAAACCATTAAAATAAAAGCTTTTTGAATTTCTATTAATTTTGTTAACATGATAGTTGAACAAGAATGAAAAACGATTGGGTCTTTCATATATTTCGTTGAACTCACTCTACTAAGTTCAACACGGCCTAGTTTCTCTGACCATCTGGCTGCTGTGGACACTCTGATCTAAAATGACCTTTCTGACCACAGTTTCAACATTCAATATTCTTACGAGAATTTTCAAATTTTTGTCTCTTTTGAGGTTGAAAAGACAGATTTTTAATTAATTGTGTAAATGGATTGGAACTAGTATTTAAAGAAGATACATTCTCTTTAAGAAAAGATGCTTTATTCTGATTTTGAATTACTTTTGTTTGCATGGCACGAGCCAATGCAACTTGAAGAGAAGAAGAGATAATCTCTATAAGTTGCATTGGCACGAGCCATTGAAGAGATTTTCCTCTAAATGGAGTTGCTGACTGATAGATTTGTCATAAATAGCTGTGATAAACTGTGAACAATCAATCTTCTATTGAGTGTCAAATAGACATTTAGGCTAAATGAGAAGAGAGAGCCTTCTAAGATCAGCAGCCAAACTAGAAAAAGCTTCTCCAAAACGTAGACGTCTGTTCTGAAATTGTGTAATGTAAGTTGGTGCAAGCTGTGCATATCACCAAAATGTAATTCCAGTTTTTCAAATTCCATATTGTCGGTATCATCAATACCTCCAATTACAATTTTTGCTTTACCACGAAGACAAGCTACAAGATGAAAATACTTCATTTTTGAATCCCAGTTATTCCTTTCAGCAATCAAATGAAATTAATCAAGGAATATTCTAAGGGGTGTTGTGCCATTATAATTATCAGGTTTGAGTTTATGACATATATCTGATCTATTATTTCTAGAAGAATTATTCACTCCAACTGGGTTAAACCTATTGAAAATACTATCAACTATAGCATCATTCATCAATTTATCTGAATCTAACCTATTCTCAAAAAATCTTGAAAAATCAATATTCTGTAAATAAATGAGGAACTAAATGTATGTGTATTTGTATTAGTGCTATTTTGAAATTGACATACCTGTTGGTTTTTCCGTTCGAGTTCCTTTGACAGTGTCAGAACTTCTTTACGTAGGTTGTCAGCTTGTTGTTTGAACTCATCCTTTTTTTTCGTGAGCTGAGTTATTACTTTGTCATCATTAATTAAGCGGTCTTAAAGAAGCTTGTATTGTCATTTTAAGACATTCTCTAACTCAGTGATTTGCCTCAACGCTGATGATACATCCAACGTTTGTTCCTCTTTATCATGTAGTTGAAGACCTTGTAATACTTGAGAAGTATTGAAGACAGCTTCTTCTGCATTGTCTCGTGACGGTGAGTTTGTGGCTCATTTACGAAGCGTTCGAACTAATTTTTGTCAAATAAAAGAAAGTTGGTAAAAGGTTGTACCACGCAATAATAAAATGCCGATTTAAACTTTTATTTACCCGCAAGTATATTTCTCGAATTTGTTATGTTTTTTTTATGGTTCAGAAGTGAAAAAAACGGGATGTTATAAATGGAAAGAATGACTCTTATGTTTTACAACAAATCTTACCTTTTGTATCAGATCATGCAAAACACATACTAACAGCAAGATAAAAGTATTTACCAGTTGCGAACGTCACACAATCGAGTCGATACGAGGAATCTCGATTAATGAGGCAGAGCCCTGAGTGAGCGGAAGAATCAAGCGAGTCGACTTGTTGTTGACGGCGCATTATGTTTTATTTTGACTCAGGTATGGACAAAATTAAGTAGCGTCTCTTAGGAGAATGATGAAAGAAAACTTACAACAGCATTGGAAAGCTTAAGGATTATAGATTAAGGGAAAATTAGTCGCATTTTACAAGCACCTCATTTACAGCCTCAAAATTCGCCCCCAAAATCAGAAATTTGTATAAAAATGTACATTTTCTGCTTTCTTGTCTAGAAACATTTTTTTTTTTAGTCGATACAAAACATTTTTTCTATAGTTTTTGAAGTAACGAATAAGAATCCATTGTTTAAGGTGAGCTAAAAAATTTTACAACCCTTAAATTAAGGACTATTTCAGTATATAAAGGTTTGAGTTCTAATTTCCCTACTTATGCATCGATTTGTTTGAAATTCGGACAGTAGGTGGAGAATATCTTAAGAAACAAATCTACCCGATTTGTTTTTCGATATATATTTTTAACCATGGCGTAGGTTTCTACCCCTTTGTGGAGGTGGAAAATAATTTTTTCAAAATAATCCCACAAATCTCTGGATATACTTTTAAATAGAATCCCGCAAATATATAGAGCAATTATTTTTTTCAAGCAAAAAATGTTATATTCATTATTTTGATAAACCAATACTTTTTGAGCCGTTTGCGATCAAATTATAATTATTCAATTAAAAAGTATATATTTTATTTCTGGTATAATATATAATGCAATGTAGTACAATATATTGTAATATAATGTAATATAATATGATTTATAGCACATTTATGACTAATTTGTAACATTTTATTTCTAATTGATATAACTTTGTTTCTGCAGCAGCAGGAAGCGATTTTAACAAGCCAAATTGCAATTTTTTATGAAATAATTCTTAATTGAATAATTGTGATGTAATCGCAAACGAAGTAATATTAGTTTATCAAAAAAATTGTATATAACATTTTTTGCTTAAAAATAATTGCCCTATAGATTTGCAGGATTATTTAAAAAAAAAATTTTTCTAGACAAGAAAGCATAAAATGAACATTTTTATACATTTTATATATTTCTGATTTTTGGGGCGAATTTTGAGGGTGTAAATGAGGTGCTCGTAAAACGCGACTAATTTTCCCTTAATCTACTATCCTTAAGATTTTCAATGCTGTTATTAGTTTTCTTTTATCCTTTTCCTAAGAGACGCTACTTAATTTTGTCCATACCGAAGTTAAAATAATAGTACATTGTACAACTAGGGGCGCAAATGGGCTTTTCCAAGCGAGGATGATATTTGAGCACGAGTAGTAGTCAAGGGCGCCGTAGGCATAAACATGTATGCACATTCGGTAAATCTTATAATTTAACAAATAAAAATTTTGGAAAAGTTTTTGACAATATAAAGCTTTAGTAAAGAAATGAAGAATAAAAATAAATCAAGAGGAGCGAAAATGATCATTTTCGCTCCTCTTGATTTCCGATTCTCCGATTATTGTAGGCTCGTTCTACCTATATAGGGAGTGAAAATGGATTAATTTATACATGTATTGTGATCAGGGACTCTCGCTCTACGTTTTGTGTGACGCTCGGAAAACCCCATTTTCGGTACACTTTATAGGCGCCGAAAATGGTCTTTTTTATGCACATGTTATAAAAAATATAGTGCGACGCTAGCCTGTCTTCAAGTTCGAGGAACGGGTCAGCTAACCGTCAACTTTCGCGCGAGAGCGATCATCGTTACCACGAGCGCAGATTGGTCCTCCGCATGTTGCGAGCCAATCAACGAGGACTGATGCACGGCTTGTTATCCACGCGGACTGCAGAGAGATAGAGAGAAAGAGCTGTCAGCAGACTCGATCTGGATCTGCGGCCCGCCTTCTGCTGCATGAGCGCGGTTTGTGTCTGAACGTGTGAGCATAAGCTCTGCGTGACTACATTGTGCGCGGGAAGCATTACTATCACTGCGTTGTAAGGAATGGCTCGGCGAAGTACAGAGTATGATAAAACTGTATCTATTGAGTGTAATTATTTTCCTTTCTCTCCCGCGTTCTCCCAAACGTTGGCGATTCCGCTAAATTCTTCGAAATAAACAAATCTTAGTGCAGGTAAGGCGCTAGGTTGTGCACACCATGTTGGAAGTCACAGTCTCGCAGAGTAATGGAATAATATTAGATATTTCTCAAAAGCGCAAATAATTTTATTTTTACCTCGTAAGTATAAAAAATGTGGACTTGAAAGCACTCTAAAATAGATAAAACATTCAGACTTGAATGACATTCAAAGGAATTGAAATCGACGCTTTTCAACTTAGTATTAAAAAGTCTGCAGACTAACTAATCGTTATAGGGCCTACACAGCTCTATATCAAAATGATGAGCACTAGACTTGGCTGGGCAAAACTATCACTGACTAATTGTCGGATTATTTGTGTCGGCAGAGCTTTGAGCTTTCTCCTACGTAGAGTCTGCGGTTCTCCTCCTTGATATCACAGCTTAATCGCCCCTTGTCACACTAATAGACCTTGTCGGCTTAAGCAACGGTAAACGACAAAACTACTGCGTCGTAGTATAAGAAACCATTTTTAGGGAAAAACTTGTTAAAGAACTACTGAACCACAATTCCTTAATTTGGAGAACAATCAGCATATGTGGCAATACTCTTGTTGACAGTGCAACACTCGTCGCGTACTGCTTCGCGGATCTCGACTATTCACGATAAGAATATAGAAAACGGGAAAGAACAGCAAAAAAAAAAAACATATTAAATCGTTTCTATGTATCTTAGTGCATTAATAAATTCTTAATAAGTATTCGAAACTATAACTAAAAATGACCGTTTTTTTCATTTTCACCGTCAAAATTTAATTAAACAGAGGGCACTAAATTATTATTAATGTTGTAACGAGGCTAGTTTTCGGGGAGAAAAACTCGGTAACACTTAATCGAATCACAATTCCTTGGTGGTGCAGAGAACTCTCTCGACGCCTGTGATTTGTCTGCTTTGAGCACAGTCGGCTTTTTAGTAATCTCTACAGTCGATACAATGCAAAAAGGGCTGAATTCTATTTACTTATGGTCGCCGTTCTCGGTAGGCGTGCACCACACTAAACACACTTGCACACACTCTGTGCTGGTGATGGTTTCGACGTACTTTCAGGAGCCGACGTTCTTTCGTTCCGTCGCTGATTCATAGGCCGCCGGCATCTCCTTCTTTTGTGGCAGGAGTTGGCCGAGACGTCTTCTTCATGCGATCGTACCCACTCTCACACTTTTGCACATTATCTGTAGTCGTTCGGTAGTACTTATGCCCGGAAGATATCTATCTCTTCAACGGACCGTGACTAATACGCGAGTCTCCGAATCTGGCCTCGAGCTAGCTCAACGTCACGTTTCAACGATTCGCGAATCTATCCGATTTCGTGCCTCGTTACAATGTGCATAAATCAATGTTATTGTTACAAGTTTAAGCATGCAAATGCAAATGAATGCACGAAACGAGGCGGGAGGCGCTTCTTACCTCGTCTTGTAAACTGACTGTCTCGCATAGCCTAAATAAATTTATTTTGATATAAACATGTTAAAAAATACTTGTGAATATATAAAAAAGATAAAAATTTTCAGGTATTTTATTAATGGCGAATTAAATAAAATTAAGAAGAGTTTAGACAAGTATAATACATATAATGATCTAAGTGCTACTTTTAATCTTGTTAATGAATATAAAAAGTCATTAATCACCAACATAGACAAAATATATCAGATTGATGGATACACCAAATGGCGAGAAAAAGAAGCAAACGATCTATCAAGCTTGGTGCAACAACGTTTTAGGTATGTCATTTGTTTACACTCTAATTTTTGTCAGTATCTTAGTACTGAATATTTTTTCTACAATTTTAAAAGGTTATTGTTACGTCCAGACTACTCTTTATTAAATAGTTAGGAACGTAATGATATTGTGCAGTGGCAAAGGCTGTAAATGTGTTAATCCCGCCTAACACTCTCACTGTTAGTAGATGTAAATAAGTAACTTACCTTCTGCTTCGTTTGGCTAATCTCGAACACTGCTACACGTTTGCTCGTTCGGAATCAAGGTTTTAGTATATAACTCTGAATACGTTGAGTATCGGTTGAAATACGAGACGGCCAATTTATTTAGGTTTGATTTTACAAGAGTAAGTACTTTGCAAAGGTACGAATGATAAAGATTTTGGGTGATATAGTTTGAATGTAATCGAATATAATTTACCGTCAATTGCCGAACCAACGCGTACGGAGTCTGCGACTGACTACGAACTGTCGTTGTAAGCCATGCAAGGCTTATTTAAGACCTCACATCTTTCCAAATGTTTGATTTTAGTTTCGCAAGGTGCATCGAGCTAGTTTAACAAAATTGTTTAGTTTGCACTTCGCAACTCGACTCATGACCGACACTGACACACTGTAACACATTCTGGCTGCAATGAATATGAGATTTAACAGTTTTTGTCAATTTAGATCATTTTCAGATATTTTAATTGTAAATGATTTTTTATGTGAATATACTTTGAACGGCGTAACATTATTATCGTAATAATTATGTAGAGTTTTTCGTCTATATGTGATTGTGGCCAGGTCCCAAAAAATCTGTTTGATAATATTTATTAGTAAAATAACATCCATTTATCACTTTATTTATTTCTCTTAGGTTTATAATATACGACCACTCAAGGTAATATTATATGCAATTCTATTTAAGGTTCCTAATCCAAGAACTTGGATTTATAAAGGCAAAATTTTAGATCTAAATGGTATAGGCACACTGATTAGCGGCAACCTTTTCTCGACTAAAATTGCTTTTTTAATTTTTGCATTTCGTTAATAAATATTATTTGTTATACTGGTTTATTTACTTATATTTACTTATATTTGGCTACTTGTAAGTTTAGCCAGTCCAACATCAACGAACATCTTCGATTTGTATACAAGTGCGAAATAAACTTAAGAAATTTACGTCATATTAACTATAAATGTCTGTGCCTGTGTTCGAAATTATTCAACCTACAACACACCTTCAGCCCTAACAAAAATTTATTTCGTCAAACACACAAGTTCCTCGGACTACATAGACGCAATAGAATAAGTTATCAATGTTGAATGTAATGATCTCAATCTGAATGACGTGTATATGATTGTACAAAGAATGATGGAATCGCTGTTTAAACCAGCTTTATGATTTTATACCACAAGTGATTCGACAGCGGTTATTACCATTTTATGAAGACCTTGCTTGGTATAAGGACGGGCTGCGCAAGTTCTACAAATAATTATTTATTTGTTCAAAAACTAGCATAAGCTCGAAATCTTTTATTGTTACTAGAGGTTTTTTGGCTAATGTAACGCGGACAAGTGGACGTTGAAGTGTCCCAGGTTTATTCGGACGATTGTCTGTCCGCGCTGTCTACTAGAGCGAATAGGTTTGTTTCGTGCGGACGGTGTTGATGTGTCCGTAGTTTCGAATAGGGACTCGCGGACTCCTGTCCTCAACTATAGAATCTCGGACGGTGTATTGTCACGCTATAGAATTTTGGACGGTGTATTGTCACGCTATAGAATCGTGGACGGTGGAATGTCCGTAATGATGTTGTTTACTCTAACCCTGTGATGGCTTATGGTGTAGATAGCAAGTTTACTTTCTCCTTCTATTCTCTTTTCAATAATATTTTTAGAGAAAATAGGTTTTTCTCTAGCCGATGTTGTGAGAAAGGAGAAAAAACTTTTATAACATCTCTTCTTCTTTTCCCAAAGTTTCGACGGTCAATGCCGCCCACATCAGGAGACTAATGTGAAAAATTGCATTTATTAAAAACTATGTGATATATAAATGTATGTACAGTGTAACAAAAACTTACGTAGTAGAACAGTCATTACATTCAAGTTTATAGACAACGTTGTTTTCGAGATCTTTTTCCTTCTTGTCTTTTCCGTTTATAATTTCGAGGCAACAGATCAGCAGTAATGACTACTGAAAGTTAGGGTTACCAGACTCTCTTCTATAAGAACTTTTTTCACAACACAATAGGTTGCGAGAAGATACAACAATTTTTGAAAATCGATTAATCCATCGATCGTCTACAGCTCTGAAACTTTCGGTCTAATAATTTCGCGAAATAACAACTTTTTGATGTATAGAGTAAGAGCTACGCTACTTAACACAGTCACGGCGTCATACACACATTTTCACACATGCACACACACATGCTCATACATATACACGGGGTACTTACTTAAATATAAGCCGAAACAGCCTCTATAAGGGAAGAACGAGCGTACCCGCCGACCGACGGATGTAGACTAGCAATTTTTATAGACATCCAGCATATAATTGCGCAGATAATTTGTTTTCATACTACTAGATTAGATATTTTATCTTGAAAATTGCTAATATTTTGCTAGTATAAGCGTTTATACATAATAAATTGTGAAATTTCTCGCTTTTGTGTAGCCTGAATATCATCGTCGTCGAAACTTGACTTTCTGATAATGTGAAAAGGATAGGCACAAAACGAAGGAGTGTAAGAGCCAACCCAATTGCGTCATCTGCAAAGGAGGCAAAGGTGGGAAAAGTGACAACGCAGCTGGTAGCTACGCATGTCCATGCTTACCGAGCTGCAGTAAAGCCATTGACAGACGAACGAAATAAAAAAAGGGCAGTTAAATGTAAACCATTGCGCCACTGCGCAGGACCTACTGAGCTAGTATGTCCGTGAGACAGAGATTGGCATAACCATCGTCTGTGAACAATACAGGGACCTAGACGAACCATTGTGGGATATGGACTGTACTGGTAAAAGAAAAGAGGGACACGCTGCTTCCTAGGAAAAAAATGACAAGACATAAAGAAGGATTAGTGCGCGCTAAAGTCGCAGGCGTGCAGCCTTACAGCTGCTATACTTATCCTAACGCGCCGATGAAACAATTCAGATAACTGTTGGACCAGCTAGTACAGGATGCTGTAGAAAAAAAAGCGGTACTGATAGCAAGCGATTTTAACGCCTGGGCAGTAAAATGGGTCCGCTAAGCACGAACAAAAGAAGACTAGCGCTATTGGAAGCATTCGCCCTTCTTGACTTAGTCTTAGTTAACCAGGGATGCTCTTACATATTTTAAAGAAGTGACGCGAGGTTTATCATATATCATAGATCTTACGTTTGTTAGCAGCTACCTGATTGGCTTAGTTGGATCGTGGACTGTGAGTGATCATTATACAAATAGTGACCACCAATCAATTATAATGGAAATAAGAAAACTAAAACGAAGATCCAACGGGAGTACAAGGACGAAAAGAGTCGGTTGGAAAACGAAGGATTATGACGAGTGGACATTTCTGCTGTCTCTAAAAGAAATATAGCTATACGGGTCTGCGAATGATAAGGTCAAGCAGGTAATTGGAAACATTACCTAAGCCTGCTGTAATGTCCCACGTTTATACTCTTAAATTATATATTTGTACATCCTGCGAACCGGCGACCGTGTGAGCATGTAGAGAGTGCATACGGATCGCAGGTGCATCCGACTGCGACATTACACAAATGAGCGCCGAAAATCGGAGCGAGTGCTCTGACCTCTGTGTCAGCACTCCTCGTGCGCGTAAAAGACGACTACAAGGCGTACACGTCGATCCTTTGTGGCGAATGCTGATTGGACTACCACGATCTTTTTCATCTAAATTTCATAACTGCGTGAATCGGTACCGAAACTTTAAAAACCCCGGAGCCGATCCACGCAGTACCTTTTTGCGTAGTGACTTACTCACTGGCGGCTACAACTGATTCTAAGGTGAAGCGGCGGTGTTTGCTAGTGTTAGTGTTTGGAGCGTAATAAATCCGTCCAACACCTTGGGAGCGTGCTAAATCCATCCCGTGGCATAACATACACCAGAGAGCCCTTTGAACACAGATCAGTACCACAGAGAGAAGTACAAGCTAAGGTCCGTCGAGTTGAATCTCCGGCGTTAGCAAGAGCAGCTGAACATCCCTATTTTAAATTGCCACGTGAACGCGTGTAGATAATACAGTCAGCATCTGCCACAAAGGGTAATTAGAACCATCTAGAGTGCGCAGGATATTAATAATAGTAAGTTGTTAAGATAGATCATAAGTACGTTACAATTCATAAATAAATAAGACTAAACTTACTAAATAAAACTGTAAAACGACAACATCCTAAGCTAAATATAGCGAATCTCTGTCAACTCTATAAACTGAACGTCTGTAAAGTGCTCTGGGCCAATAAAAACATAACAATCAATATAAATAAAACCCTTGTGTATTAAATTGATAATAATAACTAAACCTCAACCAGAACAAATAAATTCGAATCAGCTTCGCAGTAACGACGTGCAGGTAAGAGTACTTTACTTGTGGACTAACCATCAGCATCCACACACGAAACGAGTTAAGCGGACATAACGTAGAGTCCGCAGGACACTGAAGTGTCACAAGCGACTTGCCTGCAACGACCGTAAGTACAGCAGACACTCACACGTCCGCCAAACGCAGTCTAGGACAGAATACCGTCCGCACGCAAAATACGCGTCCGCGCAGACTAGCAGCGCGGGACATCCTCAATTCCACGGTCCGCGTCTAACTTTAGTAACAGAACAGGCTCTCGAGCAGAAGGCTAGTTCTCGCGAATAAATAATTATTTTTAAGACTCGCGCAGCCCGTCCTACTATCTAGTACGGTCTTTACACTGCGAAGGAACGATGTCGAGAAGGGCTCCTTATAATAGACGACCGCCAGTATACTGGTGGGATGAAGAAATTGACCCTGCCCGCAGCGAGTGTCTTCGAACTAGAAGACGGGAACAGCGGTCCAGGAAGAAATACTACAAGACAGGTAGAAGTCGGTGAGTAGACGCCCGAAACAAAGAAATGAAGGATGCTTAGCGAATACTCAAGAAAAAAATCCGAGAAAATTAGCGACAGTGCTTTAAAGAGTTACAGGACAAGGTTGAGCTGGATCCCTAGGGGCGACCATACCAAAGAGTAATGAAGAAGATAAAGGGAAGTTATATTCCCCTTCCTAAAAGCCCGGAATTACCCGGAATTCTCCCTTCAACTCGAAGTAAAATCTATCCCAGAAGCGGACGCAAATGACGAAATCATTCCAACAATCACCACAGAGGAACTACTGTCTGCATACAAAAGGGTTGAGAACAACAAGGCTCCAGGCTTGGATAGTATACATATTATTGTATTGAAACAAGCTATCCAGTGCGACCCCAGGTCGACGATTAAAGGAGATTGGGAGAGTTTCCCAAATGAGTGTGTGTGTTTCGCGTATGTCTCAGGTGCGATGTCGGCACTAGGAAGTGCCAACGCCTAGGACGAGCCAACGTTCATCTTTACGAGCAGTGAAGCATGTAACCTTTTATTACTTTTATTTTATTATTTTTATTTTTATTATAATGAATTATAATGCTAGATTGTTCGCGTTTGCTACTTCGAAATAATTATTCACAAATACTGTTAATATTTAGTGATAAATTTTATCGTTAGCAAAGATTAATAGAATCTTTTTGAATATTATTAATATTATTATTTATATATTTTTAAAATTTTCTCTTAAAGAGAATCCTACCGTTATAGGTACTACCGATATTAAAAGTATTTGTATTTTCATGAAAGTTCTTCGAAATATGTACATCTTGCCATTACCGAATATGTTCCATTACTAATATCAAAAGAGCATTTTATATAGATGAAATATATTTTGTAATAAAAAACATACAGATTTACCAAATACTTATTTAGTACTCCTAACCACAAATAAACTTCCTGATACTGGTTTTCTCTCCCTATCAATTAAAATTTTTATGATTATTGTAGACTTATTAAATTATACATGCTTTTTTGCCAGGTTCAATATCAAGGTTAGACATGAGAAATAATAATCCTTTCCAGCCAGTCGAAAACATAATGCACGCTATATATGCTGATATTTCTAATGTTTCAAGTTCAAAATCAGTCTTTGGTGCGATGTTCCATAAAACATTATTGAAGGACTCGTTAGCATTCTGCGTCTGTTTTTTTATTTATTTATTTATTGACCAGAAAAGTATTTACAGAGTATTTACATCTAAGTAACATTTGCAAAAACCTGCAGAGGTACACGTAGGTACCTGTGGGCAGGACTGGCATTTTACAAAATTTAGAAACTTAATAACCTTAAAACTAAAATCTTACATAAGTATTATAACAAATATATAAACTTAGCAACATAGTCTAAAGACCACGTTGCCAAGTGAGGCCTCCAGTAAATAAAACTGTATCACGGTGAAAATATATAAAATATTTGAGATAAATTCAAAAGATAACTGACAAAATATTACTAAATTACGTGTAGTTTAAAAGTATCCAATTTTTTAGTTTTTTCTTTTGCCAATTATTTACAATATTAACAGTTTTTAGTTCATTCGGGAGATCATTGAATACAGATATAGCCTTAAGATAGCTCATTTTGTTGCTAACCCTTTTATTAAATTTGGGTATAGTTAAGTTCTTATTTCTAGTAATGCTATTAGAGTTAATATATTTAGTTCTAAGATCACAGTAGTGTAGTAGTAGCGATTCATATGCGAATAATTTATCTATATTCATAGGATTTTTTTGTACAAACTTATTTTTATTTACAATCTTTAATATCCTAAACTGCAAATTTTGAAGTAGGTAACTAGTAGACTTATATGCACCTCCCCAAGCAATAATTCCATAAGAGAATATGCTATGAAAAAAGGCATAATATATCAACATCAATGTTTCTGTTGACATGTACTGGGAGATCTTGTAGAAGATGTAAATTAGGTACTTGGTTTTATTGATGATATTATGTATGTGTTTATCCCATCTTAGGTTATAATCGAAAATAATCCCTAGGTATTTGCAGCTCTCGACTCTACTTAGTTTTTTATCTCTTATTTTGACACAAGACTGTATAGGCACGCTATCACAGTAATTTCCAAAAGTCATGTAGACAGTCTTATCAACATTCAGGGATAATCTATTACTCGCTAACCAAGCATCTACTTTTATTAGATAACTGTTCATATTATCCTGGGCATCTTTCCATGAAGACCCAGAGGATACTATGACAGTATCATCAGCATACGATGAAATGGCTTTGGAAGGAATTACTTTTAAAAGGTCATTTATGTATATCAGGAATAGGAGAGGACCAAGGATAGTACCTTAGGGAACCCCAATTGTTATTAGCTTGCTAGCACTCTCGTCATTTCCTACTCTAACTTTTTGCAGTCTATCATTGAGGTAACTTCGCAGCAAATCAAGTGCCTGACCTCTAACTCCAACGTGGTAAAGTTTCTCAATTAAAAGATCATGATCAACAGTATCAAAAGCTTTAGCAAGATCCAAGAAGGTAACAATGGTAGGAGTACTCGCATCGAGATTATTATAGAGAGTATTCACCAAATAATTTAGGGCATTTTTAGTACCAGTATTCTTCCTAAAGCCAAACTGCTGATCAGATATCAAATTGTGTTTTTCAATAAAATCTATAATTCTAATATATACAATTTTTTCCAGGATCTTTGCCAAGTTGGAGATTAAAGATATAGGCCTGTAGTTAGATATATTATGCCTTTCTCCTGACTTATGTACAGGAATTATCTCCGCGTTTTTCAATGCGTTTGGCCAGATGGCTTTCTCAATACATAAATTAAAAATAAAAACTAACGGTTTAACAATAAAATTACTCAAAACCTTCAGAGTTTTGGTGTTAATCTTATCGACGCCACCATTTTTAAATTTCATATTATTTATGATATTCAAAATTTCAACAGAATTCGTTGGAATTAAGAAAATGGAATTACTGTTCATGTCGGGCATTTTTCTCGCATTATTAGTAGATTTGTCAAACTTGGCACTTAACCTATGACCAATTTCACAGAAAAAATTATTCATACAATCAGCTATTTCAGCCTTATTAAAAATCTTACTATCATCTATTTTAATATAACTTATACTATCATTAACTTTACTATTTTTCCCTATTTTGTTATTAATAATATTCCATAATTTTTTTGAGTTGTTTACATTACTTTCGATTATGTTCTTTTCATGCTTTATTTTAGCATCTTTTATTACCCTATTCAGAACTTTGTTATAAGTGAGATACCCAAGCTTGAGCTGTTTGTTATTAATGTCTTTACGCCATATGTTATACAGTAATTCTTTAGTGGCACATGATTGCATAATAGCCTTAGTTATCCAGGTCTTTCTGGGCTTATGATTCACATTTCTTTTTATAATTGTAGCATGTTCAATACAGAATCTGATATCATTTATCAGTTTATCGGATGCTTTATTAGGATCATGGATTGACATTATATTCCAATTTATAGTCTTAGCAACATTAGTTAATTTCTTATAATCAATAAATTTGATGGGCTCAAAATTTTTAGTTCTCATTTTTTCGAGAGTAATAAATATTGGATAGTGATCAGTTAGAGAGTGTTTAAGTTTGAACGTAGCAGTTTTTAGATTATCTGTTTTTATGAAAATGTTGTCAATACATGATCCTTTGCTACTTCCAATCGAGGGCCTGGTAATACCCAGAAAGCCTGGTATGTATCCTTTGTCCAGGAAGTTACAGAGAAACTCCTGGCTATCCTTATCTGTATCAAGTAAATTGATATTAAAATCCCCCACTAGTAGATGATTTTTAACATTTCTTTTTTTGTTTAAGAAATTATTAAGAGCTAAAATAAATTCACTCTTAGGAATTCCATGAGATCTATAAACAGAGGATATATCAATTCCTTTATTATTACGTAACCTAATATGAACGTTGATCAACTTTGCCCTACCACACTCAATAATTTTGGTCTCATTGACAATATTGCTATCAACAAAGACTATAACTCTATCATTTTGATTAAGATGGCTATCATTGTAGTAACTTTTGTATCCATCTAACTCAAACATCTTGTGATTAATTTGAACAAAAGTTTCAGTACATATTAAAATCGATGGTTTAATAGTTAAGCTATTAAATAAAATTTTCAGTTTATCAAAGTTAGCTAACATACTACGAATATTTACATGCATTATGAAATCTGATTTGTTGTTCAGCGCTTTGTTAAGACTAGATGTCGTTTCGAAAACTCTTTCCATGATAATAGAATCGTTATTTATTTTATCCAAAATTTCAAAATCCATAATTCAATTAATTTAAATTTAAGACCAGTTACTGGAAAGAGATAAAACTTTACCTAGTCTTACCAGATTTTGCAGTCGTTTTAGTCTTGGATGAATTTTGTTGGTTACGAGTTGGTAGTTGATTCATAGGTTTTTGTAGATTTTGTTCAGCATGTTGATGTTGATTCCTTATAGGCTGTTTGTCAGAAACTTGTTGAATGCGTAGGTTTGCTTCAGTGGATTGATCATGGTCACTGTGTAGATCACTTGCGTTCGAGATATTATCAAGTTGATTATTTATCTCCATATGGTAATTTATCGATATTGGTTTAACCGTCGGTAACTTAGGTTGCACCGGATAATCAGTTG
>JAZHPH010000869.1:0-18996 GCA_037356405.1 Nasonia oneida | reverse complement strand
ATATATATATATATATATATAATTTTCATTTTAAATAACTACTTTACTACCACTATAATATATAAATACAAAATAAATATTTTTTTCAAAACTTTATATTTTATTTGAAAACTAGCTTACGTAGAGTGGAAAATCTGTAGTCAATGATTGCGACAACGCATGCTCAATAATAATTTCGCTAATAAATGTTATATTTTCATCTTCCAAGTATCGTAACAAGGCTACTCTCCCAATCAAATTTTTTCTGCACTTAAAAGTTTATACAGTATCTTATTTTTTTTAACTTAAATTTAAAAAAACTTGATTAAAAACTGAACAATATAAAATTAAACAAAATTTAACAAAATATTTACTTGGGGTGTAGAATTTTTCATACTCTTTAGTTATAATTTTTTTCAAAACAATCTTATCTACTTTGCTAATTTTTTGGTATCCGGACCGATAGGTATATTTTCTTGTGTAGGTTCAATACTGGCACTTGCATTTATATTTACATTAGTATCACGAGGGGATGCATTTACTTGAGCATTTGTGATATTTTGTAATGGTAATCTCTCTTCTTCCCTTAAACTTAATTCGGGAAATTTTTTGAACATGCTATGCAACGTTACAAATTTCTTTTTCAGATCACATTCTGCTGGTATGATCTGATCTATTTCGCCTTGACTCAGACACATAAACTTAGATTTGTCTACTCCAGCGATTACATTCAAAAAGTTCATAATTATGTAGAATCACACCAAGTTACCCAACAAAGATCAAAACAAAGTCTTATACATTACTAATAATCACTTTGACCCAAACCCGAAAATAATAGAATATACTGTGCGAACACAACCTCTAAATTTGAGGTTAATTATTCCTACATATTTATTCATGCATTAAATATTTATTTATCACTTACCAACAAAGAAATACAGTAGGTCTGCAAGATTCCACTTCTCTAAAGTTTCTTCAACGAAATTATCCATTTTACTCGTCACAACTTACACAAACACCGTACAAAAACAAAATTCTTCCGATCGAGTTACCGACTTCGCAAGCTTCGGTCAGCCTGTAGCGCAGAAGAGGGAAAGCTGTGCGCAGGCTGGCGCGCAGTGCGCGGCAGTGGGGAGGGGCCTGTACAATACAGCTCTCTCCACGCTGTCGACAGCGCCACGAAGCCTGCGAGCTATTTTTCAAGTACCTTCTAGTTTCACTATCTACTATTAGAATGTCAGGTCCATAAAAAGCAGCATTAAGCTAACTCAGATGTTATTGTGTTCACAGAAACGTACCTCGACTCATCGATCAAATCCAGTGAACTTGGCCTCACTGGATACATCGTCTACAGATGTATTATATCTTCTCTAGGGGTGGAGGAGTCTTAATAGCAGTGAGCTGTCAGCTAACTTCTCACTCGCTCCCTACTGTCACTGGCAATGAGCAGTTGTTTGTTTGGCTCTCCTCTTAGCACCAAAAATTCATCCTGGCAGCTGCCTACGTCAGGCCTGGTTGCAATCTGAAGGCTTACGAGAGCTTTAACTCTGCTCTGGACGACCTCGCTGCTCGCTTTGGGGATCACCAGCCCATTATCCTGGGGGACTTCAATCTCCCAAATGTCAGCTGGCACACCTACCTTCTAGGCTACACTCATTGTCAGTTGGCCTATTTGGACCCCAACCAAGCGGACAGTGTGGCTTCTATCTGTGCCATCATGTCAGATCTAAATCTTATCCAGAAGTATCCAGCTCATCCCTGGAAAGGCTACACTCTGGACCTCCTCTTTGCCCCTAAGGGCCTTATCTCCTCCAGTGGAATCGTTAAAGAGCTGTTATCCACTGATGAGCACCACGATACAGCGTTATTCATCGTCGAAGCGCTGGTTGCGTCTCGTCTCTGTCGCTTTCATAAGCGTAATTTTGTTAATGTCAATTACTCCGTAGTAAATCGTGCCCTTGGGGCTGCAAGCTGGGACCCCTTGCTGAAATCTAGTAATGTAGATGACAGTTTGCAGCTCTTGAATGTTGCTCTTGGTGCTGTTGTTGATAAATATGTTCTTATAACAGTTACTCCCAGCTCGTACCCCTGATGGTACGACGAAGAACTAAAGATTCTCATTCGTGAAAAGAAGAGAGCGCATAGCCAGTGGAAGGCCACGGGTGCGTTAGATGATTACATTAATATTAAGCGCCTTCGGGCTTCATGTATTCGACTCTCGCGTACTAAACATAAGAAATATATTCTCTCGGTCGAGCTTAACCTTAGGCGCAACTTGCGTTATTTCTGGGTGTACGTCAAGTCGCTGAACCTGGACGACGGTTTCCCCTCATGTTTGTCTCTGGGGGACGAGGCGGCCTCCTTGGACCTCGGCATTGCAAACCTCTTTACTCGTCACTTTCGCTTGGTATACTCTTCGCTGCTGACACCGAGGAGGGCGTCTTGTCGAGCCTCAGTATTACTGGTGGCATAGCGCTCGACGTGATTAACAATCTACCTGATAACGTGAACGGTGGACCAGATTTGATCCCACCGTACTGTGACGGCAGGCCCAGCCCGGGAATAAGAGGACAGCAACAGATAACTTGACTGGCATAGGCAAGTTACCGACCAAGTGGCGCTAGTAGCCAAATGTAAATAGTCTACCTATGCGTGGGTAGATGGCGTACAAGCATGTAACACAGGACAGAGGAGAGCAACTCGGGTATATAAGGAGCTCCGGAGCAAGCAGCGAGCATTAATGATCTGGCTCTCAACTGAGTAACGTGCGAATGGTAGTACTTGCTGCTTGCTCCGGTCTCCACCATACCTAGTAGTCCATGAGCCCCAGGCTCTCGAAGAGTATGTGTGCAGTCCACCCCATCTCCTGTAGGCTGAGATCCAGCATCACTTGCAAATGATTATTGAAAGAATAAATGAACAACTTTTTACGATATATAAATAATTTTGACCCTTTATTAGATCATCCTCTCCCATCCCCCTATCAGTTGTGTCATCGGTGCAGGATGGTAGTACCCTGTTCTTAGGTGGCTCATCTGGTCGTAGATTCATGGTGAGATGGTAATACCTCACACATCAGTCTAATAGCTGCGTGATTTACCTAAGTGTGCGGGACGTGCGTATTGGATAGACCCTACTCACCTCCTTCAACACACGAGCAGCTCTCCTCTGGTGGATCTTCCACATCAGAGCATAGGGAAGGCTTTTGTCCACTCAACAGATATTACCGGGTGGATCAGAGTTCGGTATCATTCTTCGTGTGTGCTTGTTTCCTGATTTACTAACCTCGGGTCACAAATCCCTCGCGTTCGCGTTCTAACCCTGCGTGGACCGTTTCATTGGCGCCTGAACAGGGACCCGGGTTTGTTAGAATACGGAGATTTATCAAGGGAAATCATTGACGAATTTTACACACTGGTTTACACGTTGGAAATCAGAGGACTCCACTACGCTCAATGATCCCCCTTGTTCAGTTAACGCTCTCGGAGCAACAGATACACAAGCGCATCGATAATCTGTGCGATGCGGTCTGGGAATTGACCAAACATCAATCACGCCATTTCGAATACCTCGAGAACGCCAATCGGAATGTCAAGACCTGCCATAAAAATGTCTTAAATCTCGATCGGGATATGCGCATCTTGGAAAAGAGATTCGATGAATTCGTCGACGAAGAAGCGGAACTAATCAGATTGGTCGAAAAAATATCGGCGCGTACTGACAAAAAATTCCGAATCGTAAACAAACGTCTCGACTCGCTTGACCAGGAAAATTACCGACGGAATGAATAAGTTAACGATTTACAAACCTACATGCAACTTGATGTAAGACGCGGAACGTTCTCCCCCCATCTGTGTGGCAATCTCAGCTTGAAATATAGATAACCTTTGGATACATCTTTTTCTCTTTTAGCCTATAGGCCTTTCCCTAGCTTGGTCTGCGGCACTAAATACTTTTAAAAGAAAAATGGCGGTTGCCACGGATAAAACCCACCACAGACGCTCTATAGCGATCCTGGAAGAAATCCAATTATAAGATGAACGTAACCCGGACAATGCAGTGAAAGAGCTAGAATGGAAAAACGCGGTAGTATACGAGCTTGCCATATTAGATAAAAAACAAAGCACATTCGAGGAACGAGTAGAAAAATTAGAAACAAACGAGGATCTAGATTCACTCGGAGAGCCACAAATCCGTACGAGTCTTTTAAATACGAGTAAAGAACACAAACAGTTCGACACTATCGAGCGCATAGATGCTCTTGCCTTAACATTAGAAAAGATTAAAAGAGAGAGCGACAATCATAAGATCAACATAGATAACTTACAACAAAGCCATGACACAATGAAAAAAAGGCTAGAGACCGTTGAGTCAGATTATGATGCCCTCTCCGATCAACATAGTAAACTACAGTCAGATTTTAATGACATACGCGCACTAATTGAAACTAAAGCATCCCAGACGGAACTATGTCTGCGAATGCAAAAAATTATCGAAGCACAGGCAAGAGAGTCTACACGACTCGAAAAACTTATAAAAAATAACGGTGGCTGTTCGGAATCTACTCCTGACATTACCAAACGCGTGAAAATAGCTACGTCGAAATTCAAAGGCCTAGCAAGCGAAAGATCCATGAAGTTCTTATCAGAACTAGACAATTATGTAAAGTTGGTCAAACCGGAAGACCACGAGTTGAAATACGTAATATCTCAAGCCTTGGAGAGCGACACGCATAACTGGTGGTATCTGCTTCAAGCAGAGGTGGATAGTTTCGAGACGTTTTCAACGCGCTTCAGGGAACGCTACTGGAATAATCAAATTCAAAGAACGAATGGTCGTAAAGTAGAATTCGGACAGTACAGCCCTGGACCTCGAAGCCGTGTCAGCTATGCCACTTATATGATCGGTCTAGCCCGCGAGCTAGAACTAAATCTAGAAGAGCATGAACTTGTGAAAAAGATCGCGGAGCACTTCGACCGAGATATACGCTGCGTCCAAGGCGGATGCACTTCCTTCTCTAGGGAAGAACGACGCAGCTGCTCAAATCGCGTCCATCGTGGAAAACCCGCGCAACGAACTATTGCACGACATAAACCCGGACGGTCGCGAAGTGGAAATATCCCACTGCCCAGAAATGAAAATATTCATAGAAAACATCGATGTTGACGCGCTCGTAGGCACGGGAAGCGAGGTAACGGCCATCTCCGAAGAATTTTATCATCAAAATCACGAAACTCTTAAACTTTGTCCAACATTACCTATCTGCGGTAAAGTCATAAAAGGCGCTACGGGTAGCAAATCGACTCGGCTTAAAATACAATTGCGTTCAAATACGAAATTCGAAAAACTGTCTGAAAAAATCATATTCTTAGTCATACCAAAGCTAGTCAAGCCTTGTATAATCGGGTTCGACACAATCAAATCATTATAAATGTTAATTGACACGGTGCACGAACAAATTCTCTTTTTGGTAAAAAACGACGACTGGGTAATAACGTACGTAGACAAAAAAATGCCGCGTAACGAGTTCACGTTGCTAACAATTCAAGACGCCGGTGGATACACCGAAAAAGGGTACCACACGGATCTAATAATCTTTACGAAGATTATGAAAATAATTATGAAAACCCATACGACCTCACAATCGAGGAGATCGACGGGAAAGTAAATTCTTGTGAAAACCTCAACGAGGCACAAAGAAATATATTAAAAAACCTAATTATCAAAAGAAAAGAAGTATTTGAAAAGACACCGGGTCTATTAACTACATATGAGCACAAATTGATTATTACAGACAACACACCTTGGTTTTGCCGACCACACCCAATACCCATCACTGACAGACAAGATGCACTAGATGAGTTTGACAGCATGTTAAAATTAAACATAATAAGATGCTCGAATAGCGTATGCATAAACCCGATACCGATCGTAAGGAAACCTGACGGATCGGTAAGGCCGTGCCTAAACGCACAAAAATTGAACATGGTTCTCCAAAATAATTACGAGGGACCTCCCGGTATCGACGAGGTACTGCAACGATGCGCTGATAGGCCAATAACAAGTGTAACAGATTTCACAGCTAGTTACTGGCAAATCAGACTAGAAGAAAAGTCTCGAAAATACACCGCGTTCAAAGTCGATAGTCACGTCTACGAATTTAACGTTGTACCGTTCGGTGTTAAAACAAGTGGGTCCGCGTTAATTCGAGGGCTGGCGGAAGCCACGTGGGATTTCAATGAATTTGAAACTTGCAAGTTCAAAAACCAACGACTACAAAGATGGAACCTCGCGATCCAAGACTTTAATTTAAATCCAACGCACATTCCAGGGAAACAAAACGCAGTAGCGGACTACCTTAGCCGCATGGACGAAAGCGAAAAAAGTAAGGCAGAAAGCCAATCTGAAATCATAATTTCCGCTATCATCCAGCAAAAACCAAGCCGCGAACTCATTAATATATGTAAAAACAGAAAAGAGCCAGAGGCGGGATCCTCAAACACGTACACTAATCAACGAGCTTATAGAAAACAACGAAAAAACTTGTAAGCGTTACGAACTTATAGATCATGTGTTATATAAAAAAGCAAAAGAGCAATCAAAAATTGTAATACCGACTAGCGTATTAAGAGACTTTATAAACGAGGTACACAAAAAATACGGCCACATAGGGGGACGAAAATTAAATAAAATGCTATGCGAGAAAGATAGCGAAAATTCTAAAAACATGTGACAGTTGCCAACGAACTAAAGACTTAACTAAAAAATATAGGGAAATGTCACAACCTATCTTAACGCGAAAGCCCGGTGAATTACTGTCAATAGACTTTTACGGTCCACTTCCTACCTCGGCGGGGGGGGGGGGGGGGAGTAAAATACTTATTAACAAGCATAGATGTCTTCAGTCAATACGTCGTGTTTTACCCTCTCCGAAGAGCAACAGTTCACGCGGTAATTAAAAAACTGACAGAGGATTATATACCGACGTACGGTAAACTAGAAGCGATAATATGCGACCACGGGACGCAATGTACGAGCGACAAATTTGTAAACGCGTTAAAAAACGAAAACATTAAACTTGTATATTCATCTATCCGACACCCGCAAAGTAATATTGTGGAAAAGGTACACAGGGAATTAGGACGATTTTTTCGCACATTTGTAAGCGACAAACATAAAGGTTGGTCGCGATACGTAAAAATAATACATAATATTATAAATGAAACGCACCACGAAACAACAAACTACACACCGACGGAATTACATTTCGGCCGAAAACCCATGCGAGTATGGGAAAAATATCTATATATACCGCCGGAAAAAGATGAAATCACAAACGAAAAAGAATATCGCTTGCATGCGAGCAAGCACATAGAATAGCTCTCAAACGCGCGGCAAAAAAAGAATGCTCACGCGGAGCATTTCGAGTTAGATATAGGAAATAAAGTAATGATTAAAGCGTTAAACGTATCCGACGCAGAAAACGGTAAAATAGCCAAATTTTTTAACATTTATCAAGGACCATACTCGCGAGATAGAACGGTGAACGATAAGTAAATATTGCAGGGAGCTACAGCTACATCCACTGGGTCGTCATCCCTTATTTTGAGGGTGAAAATTATAAAACGAGGCTTTAAAATAATTTTACAAAACGGTGAAAAAATATTCGCAGGTGGTTTTTAAGTCCATTAGATCTCTACTACCGTGCTGCGATCATCCCCTATTGCAAGGGTGCAAATAGGGTTGCGGGGATAAAAAGGTCTAAAAAAATCGCTAGATGAAAATTATTTAAATTTTCGGTAACAACTAGTCTAAGGGATGTCGTTCCGAATTTCCCGCGAAATGCCCATTCACTATGTGACGAAACACGAGTCTCGCAAATATAAATACGCAGCGAGCGCGCGCGCGCAACGAAAGACGAGGCCGCACAAGCGCGGAGCGCGGCAGCCGGCGAGCGACTCAGCGACGACGCGCCAGGTTGCGCGAGCGGCGTACAGTTATAGACATATCCGCGCCGCGCGCCTTTATAAGGCGGATCGTGCGCACACGTTACTACAGGGAACAGCGAGAGATAGATCTGCGCCGGCGAAGTCGTCTCGTGAGCACACGTGACGATTTGGTAGACGAACCGAAACCCGAAACTCCGAATTGCCGTCGTGAGCACACAAGGCAACCCGGAGCACCCGAGCGACATCGAGCCTCGTCTACGTGAGCACAGGTGACGATACCCGGTGCCACCGTAAAAATCCTAACTAACAAAGCCAGCCTTACGCCGACATCTCACGACTCGCTTTATCTCTGTGCGCACACAGGATAAAGAGAGGAACGAGACGAGCGACGGAGATTTGTGAAGCCGTGCGCACACGACTCCATAAATCCGAGGGATAACTTCAAAATCCCGTTGCACTATCCCGGCCGTTACGATGCGCACACAGAGCGGTCGAGATCGTTGTTACGCGACACATTCGGATCGGCGTAGCCGTGCGCACACGACTTCACCGTACCGAATGAATTCCTAACCTCAAAATCCGTCACCGATCCGTCATACCGCCACCGTACAGAAACACCGTAGGCGCGAACACCGAATCATTCTTGTAACGAGATCGCGTAGATATCCTTGTAAATTGTCAACCGCGTTAGTTTAAACAATTCTATTTGTAAAGGCGAAATATTTTTAACAAGACGCATGATTGATTTCTGTTTCCGCCAGGATTTAACAACTGATTCCTAAATTGCTGTTCTTTACTTAAGAAATATATTTTGTTATTATTAATATAAAAACAGACTCATTTCTTGCCCCTTTCCCCTATCCAGATCCTGGAACCGACTGACTATCCAGTCTCTTGGGGAAAGTTAAACCGTTAGAACTACAATGGCGCAACGGTCAAACGATAAATTCACGATTCGGAGTTTTATGCGTTGAATACGAAAAATATGAGTACTGTTATTGAAAAAGGACTCAGTAGCGCCGTAGATACACATAAAAAATATCGAGTTCTCCTGTCAGACAAGCCCTGGTGGACGTATTATTGCAAAGGGGGGCGAGCAAAGGCCACCAATTAAATCTAAAACTAAAATATTTAACCTACCTACCCTACGCACTGCGAGACTCTATACGTCTGCACATCGAAGGGAGGCGAGCCAGGGCAAGGATTTTTTACATAAAAATTAAACACATAATGCCACCTATTCTATGCACCGCGAAGTAAAGCGAGCTAGGATGGGGAATGTTTATATAAAACTAAAATATTAAACCCACCTACGCGACGCACTGCGAGTATCAATACGTCATCGAACGGACATTGTAGGGAGGGGTCCAAAACGAGGATAAAATCTAAAACCAAATACAACACTAACTACCCTACTCTTCCCGAGATTAACAATTTATTTAAAAAATAGTATATTGTGCAACTGGGGCGAAAATTGGCTTTTTCTATCGAGGGGCGCTTACGGCGCCCTCGACTCCTACTCTTGCTCAAAACATCACCCGAGTCTGAAAAGTGACTCCCCCCTTATTGCACACTATACTTTTTATGATAAGTGCACGAATAGGCCACTTATCATACATATGAAGGGAATGGGAAATTCGAGGACTTTTCAAAGTAAAACAATAGTATATTAAAAATTTACAAAATTTCAAAAATTTTGAAAATTTTGAAAATACTTATATAGACACATACATCCATCGGATAGGCTGCAGACTGAGAAAAAAACTACTCCCTTGGGAGGCTAGATGAAAATTATTTCAATTTTCGGTAACAATTAGTCTAAAGGATGTCGTTCCGAATTTCCAACGAAATGCTCATTCACAAAATATCGAAAAACTACTCCCTTGGGAGCAAAAAGTTTTTTCCTCCCAAGTAGTTTTTCCCACTGCTAAGAAAAACTCGATTTTTCATTCATTTTACATGCATGGAAAGTGGCCTTTTTCGTGCACGTATGATGAAAACTCTTTGGCACATCGGAGGAAGGTGACGGGAAGCGTGGAATAAATCTAAAACTGAAGTGCTTAAATCTAACTACCCCACGCTCCCCGAGCTCAATAAATTATTAAAACTACACCTCGGCTACACTTTCCCTTCTATAATCTATCAAGCTCGAAGAGCGTGGAGTAGTTAAGTTGAAGCATTTTTGTTTTACATTTTATCCTAGCTTTGTCGATGTGCCGAGGTGTTTATAGTACATTACAATACTAGTGGCATAAATCGTACTTTACGGCCCGACGTGTATAAGAATGGTGAAATAATAGACTACTTGCGCCACTGATAGGCGTGACATAGGTGCGGATCTATGCCACGCAGTGCAATAAAATAATTCATTGAGCTCGCAGTGCGTGGAGTAGGTGGGTTTCAGCATTTTAGTTTTAGAATTATTCCTCGCCCTATATCTCCTCCCTTCGATGTGCCGACGTATTAATACTCGCAGTGCGTAGGGTAGGTGGGCTTAAATATTAAATAGGCTTGAGTACAAAACAATCTCAGAACTTGTAAGTGCGAGAAATACTACACACCTATATAGATATACTGATAACATGGGATGAACACTTTGAATGATTGTATCTTTAAAAAAAGCCGCGTTTGCCTAATCCAACTTTTTCTCCATAATTTGTATTGGTATTTTACACCATAAGCTAGTTTTTTAAAAATATTCTAAGAAAACTCGTTTCGCGATTCAACTAAACGTTCTCAAAATTCGGACTCGGTATAGGCTTCCCATGTTAAAATAGCAAATTTCAAGGTTCAATATCTCTAAAAATAATGTCTCTTGGGGGGAAAAAATACCGCGTTGTAGAGGACACTTAATTGAACATGTAAACAAAATTTGAGGGATATCCTAAGAAAATAAATATTCCGGTGAACTACCTTAAGTATTTTAGTTTTAGATTTAATTGGTAGCCTTTGCTCGCCGCCCTGCGCAATAATATATTTCCAACAACAGTACTCATATTTTTCGTATTCGACGCATAAAACTCCGAATTTACTGTTTGACCGCAGCGCCATTGCAGTGAATGGGCATTTCGCGGAAAATTCGGGACGACATCTTTAAAAATAATTGTTACCGAAAATTTAAATAATTTTCATCTGGCGATTTTTTTAGACCTTTTCACCCCCGCAACCCTATTTCCACACTTGAAATGGGGAATGATCGCGGCACGGTTGTAGAGATCCAAAGGGCTCGAAAATCACCTGCGAATATTTTTTCACCGTTTTTTTAAAATTATTTTAAAGTCTTGTTTTATAATTTTCACCCTCAAAATAAGGGATGATGACCAAGTGGATGTAGCTGTAGCTCCCTGCAATATTTACCTATCGCCACCGTTCTAAAGTGTGATAGAATCACGTTTCAAGATTCTATTTCGCGAAAGAAACAATGAGATTGCCGGTTAAAAACAGCACGTAAACAGAGTCCCATCCCTTACGGCGTGTGTAAGCAGCCCCCCGCGCTTGAACACTACCAATTCCTGCCTAATCGAATACTTTCAAGTTGTCTGGGATGACTTCTTATTGACTCGCGCGCTGAATTGTCTCGTTTATAAACTAGCTCTGAAGTAGCTGCTACTTGCTACTCGAAAAATGAATCTGGTTGTTCGACGATTTCTCGACTACCTGCTTTCTAACACGCTTTCTGGAGTAGCTGCTTTCTGGCACATTTTCTGGAGTAGCTGCTTTCCGAGACTTTTTTTGGAGTAGCTGCCTCCTGAAAAAAATTTCTGGAGTAGCAGCTGCTTTCCGAAGCGGTTTTCTGGACTAGCTGCTTCTCATTCTCGACCGTCGATTTGTCGTGTATGATTTCTCATAAGTATTGTTGCAATGTGTAACTACTAACTCTACCCCATAATTTTTGCTTCCTCCTAAGAGGAAGCTTTGTAATAGTAAAATTTTCAGTTTCGCTGAAACTTCGTAAAAACGCTTTTGGAGGTGTTTGAATTACGAATCATGCGTTTTTAGAAAATGTCCGTGCTGGCTGTGTGTGTGTGTGTGTATGTTCGTATAGCGTCGTAATTCTGGAAACACGCAATCGATCGCAATAAAACTTGGCATGCATATATGTTTTCTGATTTAGAATTTGGGAAAATTTTATTTTTATGATTCTGACCATTTCATGACCATATTATAGCCATTTTTTGAGTTTTGAAAACATATTTTTGCTCCTTTTTGATAATATGATCTATACAATATATTCAACAATAGTGTATCTAAAAGAGCATAAAATTGCCTACTTTTTTCCGCAAGATTTGCTAGATCTAGATTTAAAAAAAAAATTTAATATCTTGAAAACTAAATCATTAAACGTTTTGGAAAAATGTATGACAATAAAAAACAATTATATCTATTTGCTGTAAAAATTTTAAATCATTTTGATGACTAGTTTTTAAGCTAAAAATCGAAAACTAAAAAATGGGTTTTCTATGTCGTACGATTACGGAAGTAAAGATGCTTTAATAAAGTTGAAATTTTGGGAAAATATCGATCTTTTGATCACCTCGGCTAGGTTCTTTTTGCAGCTTATAAAACCGTTTAGTTTAAAAGATATCAGGATTCAAATTCTTTCTCTCACCATGCATACCCTGTAAAACTGAAAATTACTATTTCTGTTAAACCTTATAACTCGCTAACTAAAGTTTAGAATGTTTTAAGACAATTCATGATTTTATGAGGTTATGAGGACCCTGTGGCATTTAAAATATTGAGGTTTAAATTTTTAATGAAAATTATATGATTTGATATTGTGACGGGTTCTCCTTATGTAAAATAATTAAGATTAAAAGCATTTTAAAAATCATTAATATACTGTACATTTAAACAATATTTGATCTATTTGAACTATAAATTTAGTTAGAGAAAGCTACGTGCCAAAGAATTAGCAGCGGTTTTTTGGTTTTTCGTTGTGCATTTTTATATACAGAAAATAATTATAAATTTATTTTTTATATCAGTAGATTGATAAGAATTTTTACTTTTAAAATTTTATTTTGCTGTTATTCGAAAACTAGTAGGTCTAAAGATCTAATATTTTGTGCATACATTGCTTTTATAACTGTGAAAAAGTAATCAAATTTAAATTCCTATTAACTAAATATGGAACTAAAAATATATTTAATTCTGAACATCTATTGATGCAATATCAAATTAAATGTAAATATTATATATCCTTTCTAACAACATGTCGCCGGGACGCGTGCAAGAGTGAGGTAATATCTGTAATCAATGCATTAAAAATTAGAAGACGTGGAGTAGATATGATAAACTCCAAGACCTTGAAATTAATACGCGACTATATAGCTGATGCACTAACTTATATTATAAACTTATGCATTGAGGCAGGTATTTGGCCTAATGCATTCAAGAAGAGGAAATTGTGCCAGTTTACAAAGCAGACGAAAAAAATAAAATCACAAACTACAGGCCTATATCATTGATATCAAATAAAGCAAAAATGTTTGAGAAAATAATACACAATAGACTTTATTATTTTGTTACCAAAACGAATATAATCTCTGAGCACCAATTTGGGTTTGTTAAAAATAGGTACAAAACAAGCACTACATTACCTAACGAACTTATTGTACAATAAAATTGATAAGAGTATACCGACTTTAGTAACATTTCTCGAACTGGCAAAGGCTTTCGACACAGTGGATCATAGTATCCTACTAGATAAATTATACTGTGTAGGAATTAGGGGAAAAGCTCTGATCCTGCTTTCTAGTTACCTTAGTAATAGGTATAAAAGTGTAAAAATAGATGATTGTGTAAGTGATAACCTACTAATAAATACTGGTGTACCACAAAGTACGATACTTGGTCCACTGTTGTTTATATTGTACATAAATGATATACTTCAAGAGATACCTCAGGAAGCTATTCTATCATACGCGGATGATACTGCTATAATCGCAACAGGTGATAGCTGGGTTAAAGCCCAAGATAACATGAATGATTATTTGTTGAAAATACACAAATGGCTTGGGGTAAATAAGCTATCACTAAATGTTGATAAGTTTGTATGTATGTCTTTCGGTAGCTATGTCGACAGCGTTCCTAACCAAATAGATGTAAAGATACAGGATCAAAAACTAGCTAGGGTTGAGAACTGCAAATATCTTGGGATAGTCTTTGATAATTGAAAATGGGATATGCATATGTTATCTCTAAAAAAAGTAAAAGGTTAGGCGAGTTTGATATATTCCGCAACAAAATTATAGATAGAAAAGAAATGAGATCAATCAAACAAAGTCAAGTTTATTATATTTAATCGTAATGAAGCAAAGAACAACTCTCAAGATAATTACTACGTCACTTGCCATGCCCGTTTCATTGTACTTATAGTGTTTGTATGGCGTTCTAATATATGTATATAAAAAGAAAATTTAGTTGTTCAACAATAAACAAAATGAAACGGTATATTTCATTTCGTTCAAAGTTTCCATCCTCTATACCGGTATATTTCATTTCGTTCAGAGTTTCCATCCTCTCCCGATATTTTTCGTCTCCTCCGGTCAAGTGACTTCCGGTGAGTATATTTGGATAGGATAGACAAACGGTAAATTCGGAGTTTTATGCGTCGAATACGAAAAATATGAGTACTGTTGTTGGAAAAGGAGTCAGTAGCGCCGTAGATACACATAAAAAATATCGAGTTCTCCTGTCAGACAAGCTCTGGTGGACGTATTACTGCGCAGGGCGGCGAGCAAAGGCTACCAATTAAATCTAAAACTAAAATACTTAAGGTAGTTCACCGGAATATTTATTTTCTTAGGATATCCCTCAAATTTTGTTAACATGTTCAATTAAGTGTCCTCTACAACGCGGTATTTTTTCCCCCCAAGAGACATTATTTTTAGAGATATTGAACCTTGAAATTTGCTATTTTAACATGGGAAGCCTATACCGAGTCCGAATTTTGAGAACGTTTAGTTGAATCGCGAAGCGAGTTTTCTTAGAATATTAAAAAAAAAACTAGCTTATGGTGTAAAATACCAACACAAATTATGGAGAAAAAGTTGGATAGGGCAAACGCGGCTTTTTTTAAAGATACAATCATTCAAAATTTTCATCCCATGTTATCATATATAGGTGCGCAGTGTTTCTCGCACTTACAAGTTCTGAGATTGTTTTGTACTCTAAACAATTTATATCACCATTCAAATGTTTGATACTATGAATTGTAAGGTTTTGATATTAGATAACACTGTATAATATCTTAAAAAAGGAATTTTCTAATAAAAATCCCGATTGAGCACCACTGCAGCCGGTAAACTACTTTAAACTACCTACCCTACGCACTGCAAAACTCTATATGTCGGCACATCGAAGGGAGGAGATATAGGGCGAGGAATAATTCTAAAACTAAAATGCTGAAACCCACCTACTCCACGCACTGCAAGCTCAATGAATTATTTAATGCACTGCGTGGCATAGATCCGCACCTATGTCACGCCTATCAGTGGCGCAAGTAGTCTATTATTTCACCATGCTGATACACGCCGGGCCGTAAAGTACGATTTATGCCACTACTATTGTAATGCACTATAAACACCTCGGCACATCGACAAAGCTAGGATAAAATGTAAAACAAAAGTGCTTCAACTTAACTACTCCACGCTCTTCGGGCTTGATAGATTATAGAAGGGGAAGTATAGCCGAGGTGTAGTTTTAATATTTTATTGAGCTTGGGGAGCGTGGGGTAGTTAGATTTAAGCACTTCAGTTTTAGATTTATTCCACGCTTCCCGTCACCTTCCTCCGATATGCCAAAGAGTTTTCATCATACGTGCACGAAAAAGGCCACTTTCTATGCATGTAAAATGAATGAAAAATCGAGTTTTTCTTAGCAGCGGGAAAAAACTACTCGGGAGGGAAAAACTTTTTCCTCCCAAGGGAGTAGTTTTTCGATATTTTGTGAATGAGCATTTCGCTGGAAATTCGGAACGACATCCTTTAGACTAATTGTTACCGAAAATTGAAATAATTTTCATCTAGCCTCCCAAGGGAGTAGTTTTTTTCTCAGTCTGCAGCCTATCCGATGGATGTATGTGTCTATATAAGTATTTTCAAAATTTTCAAAATCTTCAAAATTTTTGAAATTTTGTAAATTTTTAATATACTATTGTTTTACTTTGAAAAGTCCTCGAATTTCCCATTCCCTTCATATGTATGATAAGTGGCCTATTCGTGCACTTATCATAAAAAGTATAGTGTGCAATAAGGGGGGAGTCACTTTTCAGACTCGGGTGATGTTTTGAGCAAGAGTAGGAGTCGAGGGCGCCGTAAGCGCCCCTCGATAGAAAAAGCCAATTTTCGCCCCAGTTGCACAATATACTATTTTTTAAATAAATTGTTAATCTCGGGAAGAGTAGGGTAGTTAGTGTTGTATTTGGTTTTAGATTTTATCCTCGTTTTGGACCCCTCCCTACAATGTCCGTTCGATGACGTATTGATACTCGCAGTGCGACGAGTAGGTGGGTTTAATATTTTAGTTTTATATAAACATTCCCCATCCTAGCTCGCTTTACTTCGCGGTGCATAGAAGGCAGTATGGGCTTAATTTTTATATAAAAAATCCTTACCCTGGCTCACCACAAGAAATAAAAGCATTATCGTACCTATAAGCAAAAAGAGAATTAGTTATAAGAACTGTTATATTAAATCGATTTCAGTGTTTAATACACTACCAAACAATTTAAAAGTTTTAGAAATAGGAAAATCAAGTCAACTAAAAATAGTTATGGAATGGATAAAATCAAATTGTTGATATCTAAAACTATGTATATAATATTATTTTTTCTGCTCTCTAGATAAACTGTTACAAATGAAATGTATTTATATGCATATGATGCTAAAACTAAAGCAAGAACGTAGTAGTATGGAGGCTACTATCTTTGTGTAAATAGAGGATGATTTTAGTTTTTAAGGATTTTGTTTAACTATAGTATTTTTGTTTTTTCTATACCCTCTCTCTCTCTCTCTCTCTCTCTCTCTCTCTCTCTCTCTCTCTCTCTTTCTCTCACACGCATCTCTCTAGCGTACTTCCCTCTAACCTTCTTTCTAGGACCGTGCCTAGAATCCACTACGCTGCTCAGGAATCCACCCAGCCTGGATTCACTTGCCGAATCCACCACACGCTTGTACACAGCATGCTCACACCTTATCCATCGACAACTATTCGCTAAATATTAATCTACTTAACAATTTAGCACCTTGCCTAGGCTATACACTAGGAATTATACTCTACACACGATCTTATACTAACGCATGTTAGTACCTATAGCCCTATTCTATTCGCGCGGCAACACGCACACGTCCACACGCACGCACACATAGTGCAACGCCCGGCTTTCCGCTGCTATTTATCTGTCCACACTGTTCTTCTCCGCATCTGTCCAGTCCTCAATTGTTGATCCGCTTGCAATCTGCTTGGGCCTCTCGCTACATAGCTGCGGCCCGCGGTCCGCTGATCGGTCAATCTACGTTGCCGTTTCTTCGCTAAGTCTCTTGTCTATCGCAGCTGCTCAGCCGCCTTGTCTCCCGGCATACCTGGCACACACGGACCTACATTCTCGCGTAACCCAAACAGATTAGGTTTATAAAATAATAGTAATAGGATGCAAACGTGGGAGGATAACCGCTAGTTTCCCAGAAAAAACAAAAACAAACTTATGCTGTATAAACATTTGGTGACGTTTCGTCCCGGGTTGGGACCTCTTCAAGCCCTTATTAAGAAAAAAATAAAAATAAAACATATACATGTATACAAATATTTTTTACAATATGTATAGAACATCATAAACTTTGTTGTTACAAAATAAAGAGCATCGATGACACTTTTGACAAAGTAATTGTACTTTAATACAAAGTCAGTCAGTACACAATGCTGTACATACTGTCATGTGTGAGAGCATGCATGTGTAGGGTTAGGTTTTCACTATTAATGTACACCTTAAAAATCATGTTACCCCTTTAAAAGACATTGTAGATGAATTTATAGGGTATATATATATTCATCAATTTATGAATATTTTCAAACAATGTCAATGAAGAGCAGGATCATTGGTGTGAAAAGTAAGGTTATATGAACAAATCATAGTGGAGAAAAAATTCTACCGAGATTTCTACCAGAAATCATGTCTGATTTATCGGGGTTTTTATCTAGATTCTACTCTGGAAACCTGCTAGATTTGAAAAATCTCGGTAGTTTCCAGGTACTTTCTCGGGAACGCTGCTACCAGGGAATGTATTCTGTTATAATAAGCCTGATGCAATCTGTAGCGCTTTATCGCCGACCACGCAACATTTTGTTTTAACAATTTAAGGATTTCTTCTTTCGCTGTGAAATCATAGTTTACGCTGAATTGTACTTGATTGATATTGTAGTGTATTCTACACAAATCTCTCTGACTGTCGAAGTTTTTAAATTCTTCTAGTGAAAGTCGAGTTCCACAAGATCAGCAGGCGGGAGATCAAGCACACTGGAAGGTACGCACATCAAATCTCACAGATTTGCATTTGAAAGTTCCGGAAAGTGCTAGTCTTCGCGGCAAAAATGTGAAACGTGCTAGTTTTTGCGAAAGAAACGTGGAAAATGCTAGTTTCCGCGGCAAATAGTGAAATGATTTAGACTTTGCGGCAAATAACGAAACGTACAAGTTTCCGACGCGAGTTCTGAAATCTACTACTTTCGTGGGGAACGACGATATTATGTATGTGGCGCTGCAAGATAAAGTGGTGATTGAATCTAGCACTTTTTTCCCACATACCAAGTTAGTAAATACAAAAAAAAATCATTTCTTACAATGTATAATGGTTTTTATTATAAAAATTATTTATTCGAATTATCATAAACAATGTAAATCCAATCACACATGTGTACACATACGTACACTTACGCGAGCACACACACACACACGCGTACACACAATCGTGACCACGCTTTGTCGTTCGTATAGTTTTAGATTGTATGGTATCGTCTGCTCTGTTACAATGCCGCTACCCTAAGCGGGTCTTGGGCGTTGTCGTCC
>JAZHPH010000868.1:0-19190 GCA_037356405.1 Nasonia oneida | reverse complement strand
AGAGAGAGAGAGAGAGAGAGAGAGAGAGCGAGATAGAGATGTATAAAAATTTACTTACTTTATTCTCCATGCTGATGTTGATACAAAATTTTTTTTAACTGTTTCGTATTTGTTTACGCATGCACCCACACACGTACGCACGATGTTATTTCACCGAAAGCTACGATTCGAATGGTTCTATCGACTTGCAAGTGTATCCAAAGCGTTTGGCTCTCACACATCTGGGTGCAATAATTGTCAAATAAACCAGCAGTATCTGTTTGAGGGATTGGGAAAGTTTCGACCAAAGACATTTGAGCTTTTAAGTGTTTTAGATGCTTCGACTCAATTCTATACATTCAGAATATTGATATTTTAAATAATTTGTTTAATTTAATGTAAATAGTAATATTCATACCACTATTAGTTTATTTTAATGTTGCTGATATAATCTGTGTAGAAGATTTCTTTCAATGTGATAATAAACTAATCCCTGTAGAAAGACAACTAAAATAAATTTCATCAGCGCTCTGACTTAAATAATATAATAGATGCAAGGGTGGGGATAATTTTTCTTTTGCGTTTCATTATTTTCATGTGTGAAAAATGAGGGCTATCGATGAGAGTCAGTGCATCGAAAATTCATCTCTAGTCGCCCGCGTGGAGACTATAGGGAACGTATTTAAAAGTATGGAGGGGGGGGGGGGGGGTAACGAAGAAAGCGAGAAAGAGAATAGAAAATTGAGGCGCTTCGAACGAAAATTTGTCTGAGTGGGGACTATGGGAAACGTATTTAAAAGGACGATGGGGAGAGGAGCTGATCTCGTCCGAAAAAAAAACACAGCGAAGACGCACCCTGCAGAGCATCTGTGTAGGGTCAAGCTGTATCGGTTGCAGCTCTCGCTCGCTATAGAGAGTCAGTGTAGAGAAAACATAAGCCTGCAGGCGCCTGCGTGGGGACTATGGAAAGCGTATTTAAAAGTACGGGGGAGAAGGTAGCGGAGAAAACGAGGAAAAGTGTAGAAAATCGGCGCGCTTTGCTCGAAAATTCGTTTCCAGACGTTTGGTTACAGCTCTGGCTGTAGAGAGTCAGTGTTCTGAAAACATAAGCCTACGGGCGTCTGCGTGGGGAGTATGGGAAACGTATTTAAAAGTACGGGGGAGAGGGTAGTGGAAAATTCGAAGATCTAGCTGTTTCGACTGCACTGCGCAGGCTGTAGAGAATCGATGCAAAATGCTAGAGTGGGGACTGTGGGGAACGCATTTAAAAGTACGAGAGAGAGGGTAGTCGAAAAATCCCAGGATCTAGCTGTATCTGCTGTACCGCGCGCGATATACAAAATCGGTGCGCTTTGAACGAAAAAACAGCAAACTGAGGTCCCAGCGGGGTCACTATTTAGGTTTTTACAGGTGCTAGCTGCCCCATTAATCCATCGGGTCAGAGTGTTGTAGGCAGTGTTGCCCTTCACACTCTTCCCCTCTGGTTTCGCGGTAGGGTGCTCCACCTCCGGCTGACTAGGCGGTGCCGCCCTGTAGCCTTCAGCTTCACTCCTTCCTCCTCCGTCATCTAAATGTTTTGAATAAGGTTTCATAAAAGTCCCACGAGTATCTAGGGAAATAAAGGTCCGCCACCACAAAGCCCCCATGTGGCAGTAAAGCTAGATACTTGAAGATTTCGCCAGGTTTCTCCCAGGTATCGTTTGCGACCGACTAGTACTCCAGCGGCCAACTAATCCCCTTAGGACGATGGCTCACACCCTGGGATTAGAAGTTGGACGAAATACCTATTGCGCCTCCTCTCGAACGCAATAGGGGGCTGCCCTTAGCCTCCAGCCAATCCATAGGTCGCCCTTGGGGAACCCCGAGGCCCGACCTTGGTCAGAGGAGAGGCCCGACAGCAGTGCCCGTTTTACGGAGATCCTGCCAGGAAGGCTACTCTTGAGCCCGAAAGGCGGTATTCCGCATCAGCCCAATTTCGCCGCCACGCCAGGACGACCCGAGTTCGGGACGTCACGCTCCCGTCACCGGAGCCGAAGCGACCACGAAGATTTGCCAGACAAGCCCCCACACCAGGCCTTAAAAAGCGGGCACTTGACAAGGTCGCAACCCCTGGTGGAATGAGTCACTCGAGAAACGCAGGAAGAAAGTAAGAAGAAAGCGATAGGCTCTTTCTGGGCCTGCATGAGGGCCTTTGGCAATACATGGGGTCTGAAACTAAAAAAGTGAGATGGCTATATGATGCAATCATCAAACCACGACTCACTCATGGGGCAGTGGTATAAGGCTATAAATGTGAGTTAAAAACTCACACAGGGGTAATAGACAGGGTGCAAAGATTGGTTATAGAAGGAATCATGGGATCCATGTGAACGATACCTACGGTCGCTATGAAAAAACTGTTGGAACTCCTTCCACTAGGCAAGGTATTTAGGACATATGCGTGCAGGACATTTTGCAGAATAGCGGAATCAATGAACTGTTCGGACTTCAAAGATGAGGCACTTCTGGAACAAGTAATGCTGCTAATGAAAGAAAGAGGTTGCGACAGAATAGCGGAAAAAATTTATTTCTCTAAGCCGTTCTCAATCGTAATCCTAGAAACGGAAGAACGAAAGACGAGATTACACGAACTCGAACACAGTGTAGTGTGGTTTACCGACAACTCAAAAAATGAAAACGGCGTAGGAGCAGGTACCTGGGAAAAGAAGGACACACAAGAAATTGTGTGCATGCTCGACCATTATGCTACGTTTTTCCAGGCAGAAATCTGGGTCATTACAGAAGCATCCGAACGGCTGTTAAAGAGAAGCACAGGGCAAAGAACTGTAAGCTCCTGCTCAGATAGCAGGGGAGCTCTCATGGTCTTAGATCGTATCAGTATCTCCTTAAAAGAGGTACTAAGGTGCAGATAGGCACTAGAATCACCAGCGGATCACAACACGGTGAGACCTGTGTGTGGACGGCATTCGAGCAAGAAGGTGTGCAGTCACTGTTCCTACCTGCGACCATATGCGGGCATGCGGAGCGCTGCTTTACCAGTACTGTCCATATCCCACGATGGTTTGTCCAAGTCTCTGTATTGTTCACAGACGATGGCTATGTCGATCTTTGTCTTACGGACATACTGGCTTAATAGGTCCTGTGCATTTGCGCAGTAATACATATTTAACTGCGCTATTATCATTTTCTTCGTCTGTCAGTGGCTTTTACTGCAGCTCGGTAAACTGTGCATGCATAGCTACCCCAGCTGTGTGATCACTCTTCCTACCTGTGCCTCCTTTGCAGAGTACACAGTTAGGCTGGTTCTTCTACTCCTTTGCTTTGTGCTCATTTTTTTCACATTTAAAGCAAAGCTTATTTCTATCTTCAGTTACTGTGCGTTTTCTGCCGATATGACCAAAACCCAGGCATTTATAACATCTAAGCGGCTCGTTTTTGCGTTTAGCTACTTAGATCCTACAGTTGATCATTCCTATTCTTAGCCGCTATCTGAGTTGGTACCTGTATCACTCAAATCCTGTATCATCAAAAATATGCCAATCTGTGCCAAAACTGTGCCAGAGCTGTGCCAAAACTGTGCCAAACTGTGCCAAAACGTGAACATTTTGGACATTTAACACACTTATGGCACAGTTTTGGCCCAGTTTGGCATAATCAGTTTGACATAATCAGTTTTACTATAATTATTTACTCAATTTTCATGCATTATGGCACAGTTTGGCACGATATTGGCACAGTTTGGCATGACATAGGTACAGTTTGGCACAGTTTAGCATGATTTCGGCACAGTTTGGTACAAATCAACACATTTAAGTATTCAATATAAAATTTTGTTTAAATAAAATTATTGAAAAATAAAAATTTTGGAGCTCATAACCAGAGTTTTGGTGTTATCATCCGGATGGTAACACCTAATTAGGCCCTCCTTATCTGAATTTTATGAATTTTAATAATTCTAAACAACTTCCCTAGTGAAAAAAAATTCTATGCCAAACTATGCCAAAACTGTGCCAAAGTATTCCAATATTGTGTAAATCTGTGCCAATATTATGCCAACCTGTACCAAACCGTACCGGACACTGCGATAAAATTTACACAAATTTTATTAATTTTCAGTATGATAAACTGTGCCAAACTGTGCCAATATTGTGCCAAACTGAGCCATAAATGTGTCAAATGTCCAAAATGTTCATGTTTTGACACAGTTATGTCACAATTTTGACATATATTGGCACAGTTTTGGCACGGTTTTGGCACAGTTTGGCACAGAATATTTTCCACTGGGGTCTTATCGTAGAGTCTTCTATGATATTCTTGTCGCCAATTTCCTTCTGTAGTGCTTCTAGTACCTCCTCTTTTAAGGTTAGCATTTCCAGATCTCTTACTTTAATAGTTTCTTCTTGCTGGAGTGCTTTTATTGTGGCGCTTTCTACTAAACTTCTTTAACTGCTTCTTGGAAGTCCAAAGTTTTGACTTCTCTTGTGCGTTTAAGCTCTTTTAGAATATCTCTTGCAACTGCTTTCCGTATTTAATTCACGCTATTTTTCAGCATAACTATCCATGTTTTATTTATATCCGAGGTTTCTTTCCCTAGCCTGTTTGGTCCACGGGGCATATTTTATTTCTGCTCTACCCTTCGGCCAGTTGAGGAGACCTCAACGCACCGATGAGGATTTCTCTTTTTGTCACCCAGAGGACGCGTCACATACGGGGTATCAGCATCTCCGCGCGGGTGTGTGTGTGTGTGCGTATGTACGTATTCCGTTATGATTCTGGAACCACGCGACTGATCTTAATAAAATTTGACACGCATATTTGTTTTCCGATTCTAAATATAGGAAATTTTTTTCATGATTCTGACTATTTTATAGCCATATTATAGTCATTATATTCAAACGTGTCCAACTACTGCTTGATGTAATTATTGACGTGATCGGAGATTATAGTATTTTTTGATTTTTTGTGTTCATTTATTTATTTATTTATTTTTCCAGAGTTACATATAATGGTGGTAATTGCTGTGATCTTCACAGCAATTACCACCAACCATACTCATCATTCCATACAATTCATTCATTCATAAGGTAGCATGTCTCTGACAAGGAAGGTACCCGAACCCGACCTCACCGAATTCAATGATTTTACGATATGTTGTAGTACATGTGAAAATAAGAGATACGTATTTTTTCTTATCGGCTCATAAGCGTATTTAGGGAGTGAAAACGACCCCCAAAGTTAACCCCCAAAAAGCGTTTTTTCTGAATATCTCGCCTTAAAATAAATATTTTTTAACGAAACAAATTCGAGGTTATTTCTTACAATAAGAGCAAGTAATTCACGGTGATTTGAAGAGTAAGGGTGGCATCCCCTATTTTTTAGGGGTCGAAAACATATATTTTTTGGTATAATTTAATAATAAAAAAGTTTCAAAAGCCTAAAAAAATTGGAAACAATTTGCAAACATCCATAATAATAAAATAAAGTTGACGTCTTTCGGCTTTTTAAAAAATATTACCTCTAAGGGGGTAAACCACCCCTTACACAAAATAATGATAAGTATGTACTTTAATTCATAAAATTTCGTAGGAAGTTCGTATATAAGGGTTTTCGAGGTCGCTCTTTACGAATCTGTTATCAGATTTTGAAAATTTAAAATGGCGGATCCAATATGGCGGACGAAATTAACAAAAAAAATGTTATATAATAAAACAAGTTTTTAGCGACTAAAAAAATTCGAAAAAATGTGTTAACATTTATAATAAAACAATAAAGTCTTCCGATTCTTTAATAAATATTACCCCCAAGGGGGTAAACCACCCCTAATACAAAATAATTATAAGTATATATTGAAGTACATACACGGAGTGTTAAAAATGGCTTTTTCGCCCTCTGTAAGAGAAAATGTTGTACAAAACACGTATGATAAAATGATCTAGACTCATATAAATTGACACTCGTCATACACTTGTTAATAACTATTTATTGCATAAGTTATTTGAAATAAATATTAATGATAAATATCATAATAATAATAATAATAATAATAATCTCCGTGATAAAAGCATTTAGTTGAATTTTTCCAATGCATATTTGGAATGTATATCGTTTTACAGATCTTATAATTACAGCCATTTCTTATTATAAGTATACAACATTTATTCTAATTTTCCATGGTTATGTACGTTTTATGGTATAAAATGTTTACAATAATGATAATCCTCGAAAATAGTGTTTAAAACATAATGATTTTATACACCAAGCACAACGTATAATAGCAACATTGGTGCATCCTTCTCTATTCATGATTTTTTTTCTTTTTTTAATGTTCAAACAATTTAAAAGAAATTTTAAAGAAATTTTGTTCTTCAATTTTTTAATGTTAAAACGTTTTTTTTTTTAACGCGGTTAATGTTAGTAAATTGGTTCCAAAATTTAATCAGTTCTACGTTAGATTATACTTGATGAACCTATAATGTTACAGTGAACAATGCAATTTCGTTTAGGAGTTATCGTGGTAACCATTTTTGGGCAAAATATGCCATTTTTAATACTTACGAAAAAATTTCAATATCTATCCTATCTACCACATTCTATATTTTTGTACATTATATTTCTATCTTATCTACATTTTCGTTTTTGAGATCTTATCTTTGTGTCCAAGCACACAGTTTACCAATTCCTAACTAGCATAGATCTTGCCGTCGTAAATCTTTCTGTTGTCGCATTTTTATTTCTTGCATATGCTATTCTTTCATAGGAGTTGAGCCTAGCCGGGCACGTAAGTCCGACTGCACAGGTAACTCTATAATGTGGAAACATCTTTTGTGCTGGTTAGCTGAATCACAAAAATACACAATAAAACAAAAAAATTTCCTTTAATCAAATAACTTTAATTAACCTTTAATCAGTTCTTTATAAGATTATACTTGATCAGTCTGTAAAGTTTCAGTGAAAATTATGAATGCATTAGAGAGTTATCGAAGTAACCATTTTCGCGCACACACGCACATATATACTGTAACTGGGGTTTTCGTGCTATCCTAGTTATTGTGCAATTCCTCGCCCGGGGCTCGAAAAGTAACCTGGTGCCGCCAGACACTCCTCGTAAGCGTTAGAGTCTCGCGACTCTTTGTTTCCTAGTGCAAGGTTTTGCGCGATGATTGTACTCGGCTAGCTGCATCTCCGAGAACGGTAAGGAGAGAGGGTGGATCGAGGTAATAGAGAGATAATACCCCACGCGACTCGCGCGCGTTTCAAGGCGCGAAAAGCAACCAGATAACACACTCATTTAAAAGTTTTGTCTCTCACTCACTCACACGCTTATGTCGCACGCAAATTCCGCAAACGCCAAATGACCTATCTTAAGATTGCCTGACCTTACGCCTCGTGCGTCCAAGTGTCGGCGCGAAGTATTTTCCTACGCTTTCACAAAATCCTTAACTCTACACTTTATTTATCACGCGAGAAGATAACCCGTACAATAAGACAACCCTTTATTCGAACGGATCATAAGACAAAGAGATAAAGAGATGAAGACAGCGATCCGAAGGTAACCAACGCACACGCGAGATAACCAATTCGTTCGCGAAACCAAACGTGGAACTGCCGTTCACTAAAAATCCATGGTTTAAACTCTAAACACCTCCGAATACGTTTCTATGGAGTTTTAGCAATACTAAAAATTTTCATATTACAAAGCTTGTTCTAGAAGGAAGCAATACATATTAGTTTTAGAAAATCATTAGATATCATGTAGGAACCATGTGAAAAGCACATAGGAACCTTATAGAATAATTTTAACCTTATAGAAACCATGTAGTTTTGCCGCTTAAAAATCTTTGTAAAATATCTTAAGGTTTCTAAATAGTTTACATTAGATTTCACGTAGTAACAACGAAAGGACTATGTAGGATTTTAATGATTTTTCTTTGCGAGACAATGTTAGACTTTTTACGTGGAAACCAAATATTTTTTCAAAACGTACAATTAATATTAGCATTGATCCTATTTGGTTTTAATCACTTACCACAAAAAGCTTATGAACGAATTGTAGTTGTTCAGGTAACTCTGTTAAGCAAAATCTAAATTTTCCCATTGACGTATGCCAGAAGTTCTCCATATCATCTTCATCATCAACAAGTAGATGATTATTTTCTCCCATGAGATTAGGTTTATCCACATTGACTGTTGCAGTTGCTAATTTGAAAAAATGATAATATTGTATTTTTTTAAATCAAATTTATCAGGTCAAAATACTTGCTTTATCTGCGTATTACATATTAGTCGTTATAATGTTATAATCTATGGACAATAAAATGTCAAATTTCATTGAGTAGTTGTAATATTATTTGATTAAATTAATACAAAGTTAGGCCTTTAATATCAGGTAAAGAGAGCCAGAGAGCGTTAAAAGAATAGCTACAAGATTATGTCAGCTTGCGAAACAAGCTACAAGAACTTAAACGAACAGCTAGAGAATTGACTAAAACTCTAGATGAGCAGAGGAATGAAAATACCACGATAAAAGAGGGACTGCCTGCAATAAGATCCATCATGATCAAATCTCTTGCGCTTCACGACAAGATGAAGAATGATGGAAAAAGCTCTACCCTCAAAAAGTTAGAGAAGACATTTTGAAAAGAACAATGCTGGTTAGGTACAGGCACGTTGAAGAGCGATACAAAAGCCCTGATAAAGTGTGTTTTATGCAGAGACGCTCAGTTATCTAAAGGTTAGACGGCGCATACCCTAGGCATCAGAGCGTGCGAGTCTTTCGGGAAGAAACTAAATGCTAGTGGGACCCAAATGTAATGGCGCAAATTCTCGGATGTGATCTGCACAGAAGCAGGCTGTCCCGTGACCTGCTATCGTAATTTATCGCGGAACAGAAAGTGGATATCCTCCTGATAATCGAGCAGTATACGGACCAGGACACACCTCTCTGGGTGTCCAATGACGCATAAACTGCTGCTGTTCGGGTGCCAGCGGCAAGATTAACCGGAAACAATTACGTGCGGGTAAAGGTAGGTCGCATTAGAGTTACATATAAACAAAGTTACACATAAACATTTGCAATCCGATACAGAGTAGATATTATTTTACACAATAAACACACTATAACGTTGCAAATCCTGCAGAGGAAAACGTAGTTTCCTGTTCGCCGGTCCAGTTTAATAACAAAAAAATATAACAAGATGGTGGATAGTTATGCTGTGATCCTCACAGCAATTACTTCCAGCCATACTCATCATTCCATACAATTCATTCATTCATAAGGTAGCATGTCTCTGAGTCGGACTTCCTTACTCAGATCCTACGATTCTTCATACGTTCACACATTCACACAAACTTTGGTTGGATTACGAGTTTTTTTTTTGTATTTTTTTTACTCTCTTCGTCCCAACTCTAATTAACCTCATTTGTGTGTCGTGATTTAAAAGTGATATATAATCTTATTTAACATTTTGAATAAGGCCCGTCCCTGATAGAAATCACTCCACTCCCCAGCCAGGACCAGCCAGTAACAGACCATTAAATGCTGTAAACTACATTTCATGATCTGTCACCGGTCTATTCTGATTAGGAACTAGAATGATTTCTACCATTATATAAGCTAAGTTATAAGCTAAAATTTTTAGAGATTCTATATTTTTGTCTAGTTACTAGTAATGTGACTATGTCACAAAATTAATTTATGCTAATTAAGATTACATTGCACAAAATATGAGATTCAATATTTTTGTATATTATATTTCTATCCTATCTACCACATTCTATATTTTTGTACATTATATTTCTATCTTATCTACATTTTCGTTTTTGAGATCTTATCTTTGTGTCCAAGCACACAGTTTACCAATTCCTAACTAGCATAGATCTTGCCGTCGTAAATCTTTCTGTTGTCGCATTTTTATTTCTTGCATATGCTATTCTTTCATAGGAGTTGAGCCTAGCCGGGCACGTAAGTCCGACTGCACAGGTAACTCTATAATGTGGAAACATCTTTTTGTGCTGGTTAGCTGAATCACATTTATATGTTGAAGTAAAAACTATATCATCAATAACTACGATGTCATTGTAAGATGACTGTGTTTTAAGTGAACACATTGTGTTTGTGAATATTTGTTTACCTCTTATTCCTCTATGAAAGTAAAAAATTACCTTGTTTGAACCTAGGTAATTGATATCTCCATATGTCATCCTGTGACTGGCTGAATTGTTAATATGTTGACCAGGTGCATCCATTGCCGCCTTTTTACTTGTATTTTTATTATTTTCTTCCGCCATTTCATCAATTTTGCCGAAAACCGTTTCTATTGGTTTATATCTTTCTCTATTAAAATCTATTTTTGTTTCTAGTTCATTTGTTGTTCCTTTGATAAATTTTATATATTTGATATTAGATTTCCCGTTTCCTGTTTGTCTCCATGTATCTATTATTTTATTTGTTATACTATCTAGACTATTAATAATTTTCGGATATGAGTTTATCATTTTATTGTAGTTGTAGTTGGAGAAAGTTTACATAACTAAAGTTACACTATTATTCGATGCTAAGTCTTTTCTATATTCATACTTATTATTGTTAATTTCTTTTTCAATTAGTGTTCTATGTTTATGTTGCAGTAATTCCTGTATTTTAGAGTATATTACGCACTGGCGTGCACCTCTATCTTCGTTGTATATCGATTTTAGCCACAAATTAATAAGTTGGCAATCTATTTTCATTGTTGCGTTTGTTTTATTCATTGTTCCTAAACCAATCTTGTATTTTTTTCTTCTTGTTCTTTTTTGTAGAGTTTTGAGTTCATTTGGTAATTTATTGAAAATACTGATTGCTTTGATATATCTATTTTTAGTACTCATGGTTTTGTTATACTTTGGTGGTATTAACATTTTGTGTCTAGTTTTACTCTCCGATTGACAGTATTGATATTTAAAATTATCATAGTAAAACTGAAGACTTTCATATGCGAAAGATTGCTTCAGGTTTAGAGGAATTATTTTTTGAAAGGTATTTTTATTTATATTTTTTAATATTTTTGTTTGAACCTTTTGCAGTAGTTGTAGTTTGTTTTGATACGCACCACCCCATGCAATTATGCCATAACTAATCAGGCTATGGAAAAAAGCATAGTATATAATTTGTAATGTATTATTTTTCATAAATTTGGACATTTTACTAAAGATGAAAATCAGATATTTAGTCTTATTTATATAACATTCTCTATATGTTTATCCCATTTCATATTTGTGTCGAAAATTATTCCCAAGTATTTTATTTCATTTACTCTTTTTAGTGTTTCATTATTTATTTTAATTTCAAATTCTTTGGTACACTATCACTATAGATTCCAAAAGTTATATAAACTGTTTTTTTGGATATTTAATGTTAATTTATTTAACGCTAGCCATGTAGAGACATCTTCTAAATATTTATTCATTTTGTTTTAAACTTCTGACCAAGTTTTCCCATTTGCTATAACTGCAGTATCATCAGCATAGGATAGAATAGAGTTTTTAGGCATGCTTGTTAGCAGGTCATTCACATAGAGTATAAAGAACAAAGGATCTGTTGAGGTTTATCCTCGTATTTTTTCTATGTTGCGTGTATACGTGTGTATGTGCGTCGAGAGAGTCACCGCGGTAACAATACCTTCTATGTGTGTAAACACAGTTCTGAGAATTCGTTTCAATTCGCGAGCGCGTCGAGTCGAACGTTATTAGAAGCGAAAATCATCGCGTTCAGTTGGCACCGAGCCTGCTTAGCGACAACAGTTATTCGTAGCTCCTCGTAGTAGTGGTTCTGGTGATTGCTGCGAGACACGGGCTGCTAATAGGTTTCCGGAAGGAGTGTGTGCTGACATCAATAAATTATTTTCTTTTACTTAAAGCGTTGTACCACTTTATTAAAACCCCAAAAGGATCAAGTATAGTTCCTTGAGGGACACCGGTATTGACATTCTCAAAGTCACTTACATGAGAATCTATTTTTACTTTTTGTTTTCTATTGCTTAAGTAGCTTGTAATCAATGTATGCCCCTTTCCTCTTATACCATATGAATAGAGTTTATCTAGTAGTATTTTATGATTAACTGTGTCAAAAGCCTTTGCCAGATCGAGAAATGTAATAGCTATAGGTTCACTTTTTTTTGGTCTAAGCTTTCATATATTGTTTTAGATAAAAGGCCTAATGCATCCTTAGTTCCAATATTCTTAATGAAACCAAATTGTTTTTCGCTTAATATTTTACTTTGATTTATAAAGTTTATAATTCTGTTGTGAATAATTTTTTCAAAATTTTTTGCTATATTTGATATTAGCGATATGGGTCTATAGTTTCCCATATCATTTTTTTTCCTGCTTTATAAATTGGTATAACTTCAGCCGCCTTTAGTATATCAGGCCAAATTGACGTTTCAATACAGTGATTAATCACGTAGGCCAAAGTGTCTGCTATAATTGGAGCTATAGTTTTTAATACCTTTGCACTAATTTCATCTATACCACCTTTTTCAGTTTTAAGTTGTTTATTACCTGTATAATTTCTGTTTCATTTGTGGGATTAATGAATATTGTTTTTGGATTACTTTCAGGTAATTGTAAATTTCTGTTAATTGGTGTAGTTATTTTATTACTCAATGTTTCTCCAAGTTTGCAATAGTACTCATTCATTTTGTTCGCGATTTCTTTCTTATCTTTTATAATATTATCGTCAATTTTCAAATGAGAAATATTAGTATATGTTTTGTTTTTAGTTTTACCTATTTTTTTATTTATGCATGTGCATCAGAGTTTTCTGGGATCATTACTATTTTTTTCTATTGATTTTTGATCATGGTTGATTTTTGCTTCCTTTATGACCTTATCTAAGGTTTTTACAAATTTTTTATAGTTGGTTTTTAGTTCATCATTATCTGGATTTTGTTTCAGTTCATTGTATAAGTTTTGTTTTGTATTACAAGAGTTCAATATTGCTGTTGTTATCCAGTCTTTTCTGGGATTTTTATTAGAATTGCGAATATTCTGTTTTTTGTATTTTGATTTATTAATACAGGATTGGATTTCTTTTATTATATCATTTATATTTTCATTCGGGTCTTTTGTATTTTTATATTTTGCCCAGTTTATTTGTTTAGCCGTACTGAATAATTTTTTGTAGTTGCAATAATTCATGTCTGTTTTTGTCTCTTTGTTGTTTGAGTTGAAATACCATTTTTTATTTCTAAAAATAGCGGATAATGATCAGTTATCGGCACCATGAGCGTTAGAGCTTTTGCGTTGAGAAAGTCTGTTTTGATAAAAATATTATCAATACATATACCTTCCTCCGCAGTGAAATTAGATGGTCTTGTAGTATTTGTAAAACCCGGAAGGAATCCTTTTTCTAATACGTTGTTTAGGAAATCAGTGCTTATAATGTTACAATCCAGTATATTTATATTAAAATCGCCGACTATGATATGATTTTTAATTTTTATTTTATTTTCTAAGTAAGTTTTTTAATTCAAGTTAAATTCACTACTACTCAGTCCGTGCGATCTATAAAGAGGTGATATTTCTAGTTGATTTTTATTATTCAATGTAATATTAGTGTTTAATATTTTAAGTTTGTCTATAACTATCGTTTCATTAGTGTGTATTACCTTCTCATTTACATAGACTACAACACCATCATTTTGATTAATTTCACCGTGGTTATAATACAATTTATAATCTTTCATTCTATAATACTGATAATGTGTTAATTTCTATACCTCTGTACATACAATGACATAAGGTTTTATCTTGAGACTTTTAATAAAGATTTGAAGTTTTTCAAAGTTTGCATTAAGGCTTCTAATATTCAAGTGTAAAATTAAACTATTATTACTGTTTCTTTCTTTGTTAAAAGTCTCAATATTCCTATATAAACGCTCTTGTTCAAGTATGTTATCTTGAATTTCTTCAATTAGATCCGCTTGGGCTGCCATTGTTGCTCTGCTGTTGTTGAGGTATCTGTTGTTTCAGATTTCGTTGTTGTAGGGTAGTTTTCGTAGTTAGTTTATTTCCTGAGTTCTTGCCTGTATTTATCTGCCTTTGATAAAGCTGTTTGTTAGTTAGTAGATTGTTTAATTGTATCATGGCACTTAATTCATCCCAATCCTATAAAATAGGCACTACCGGGTAATCAATAGAGTTAATGTATTGTTTTATTTTCTTTCTAAGTATACTACACTTGAGCCTATCTGTTGCCAAGTGGTCCGTTAGTAGACTTGTTCTATATTTTGTATTGTTCTAACTGCAGTTTATCTGAGCACTTAATACATGCTGGGACATTTCTACATTTGTTTGCACTATGTCCAAATCTACCACAGTTGTAACAAGGTGTAACGTTTATGAGATCATAGGCTTTGCAGCACTGATGACCTACGAAAATCTTATTATTACTTTCACGAATGTACTGATATATTTCTGGCGGTACTTCCATTAGGACTGTGTTGGTCTTGTTTCTTTTGTTGATGTACATATGTAGTACCTTACCTTTTATATTAAATTGTTTAAAATTTCTTGTATTAATATCTGTTTCTATTTCATTTTTATCCGTATTTGTATCATTGCTTATACCAGTTATTTTTAGATTTGGATTACCTTGTTGTTCTATTTTGATTACACAGTTTTCCAAATTATTTTTTAATGTAGCCTCCACTGTTTCTATACTTTGTGAATTCATACAACTAATTTCAATTACACTGTCATTCTTCTTGCGAATGAACTTAGTTTGAACTTCTTTCTCTGTGAGAAGGCAGCGCGTCAACAATTCCATTGTATTACTATGGCTGGGGTCATTGGACTTCACTGTTATTCTTGGAATTCGCTTCGGTTTTGGTTTAATTTCACTCATCACTCCAGCATATGTTTTCTTATTTACCTGTGTTTCAGTTTTTTCTAACTTTTGTAATTCTATAATGTCTTTCTGTAGTTGATTTTTATCTTGTAGTTCAGCAACTAGTTGTTTTAATAAGTTGTTTTCAGTTATGAGATTGTCTATGTCACTTTCTTCACCATGAATCGTTGAATTATGTTTTTCCATTGTTTTATTTTGTAATTCCTGAAGCAATTCTCCTCTGATTTCTTCAGTTTGTTTCATTTTTATGAGTGCAATAACTTTTTTGCCACATCATTTAGCATATGCTCACCAGCGTCTGTTGTAATATCTCTCAGTACATGTTCTGGGCAGATTATTAGGTGTTCATCAACATATTTAGGTACTTTCTTTTTATTAAAATCACTCTTGTAATATGCGTTTCCGCATATAATACAAATCACAGTTTTTACTTGTTTATTAGGATGACACTTATAGTATTTTAAGTCTTATCCGGCGGTGGTTTAACACTCTCGGCCATCTTAGTTGTTATTATTTAAACAAAAATCACATGTTTATCACTAGCTATTTATATATACAAAGTCGGACTTGGTTGGAGGGCGCGAGAGCGACAACACGTGTCTCGAGCGAGACCGACAGTTTCGGTAGTTTTTGAGTGGGAAGAAGGTGAGAAAAAAATAAAAAGCAAGTAAAAAGAAGGAAAGATAAAGTGTAAGAAGAAGTGTGTGAAAGAAGCAAGAAGAAAAAGTGAATAGGAAAAGAAAAAGAGAGGAAGAACAGGAAAGCGGGCACAAAAGGTTAGAAAGCCACGAGTGTCATGGCGGACGGTAAACCGAAAGGAGCGGGAAACAGCGGAGAGAAGAGCGCGGCGAGCAAAGATAAGGAGGAGAAGAAAAAAGTAATAACAAGACAGTCAACTTTAGAAGGCTTAGTAGGAGGAAGAAAAGTGACGTTCAAAGACGAGGCGGAAGTGAAGAAAGTGTGGGACGAATTAGGAGCAATAAAAGAACAGAACAAGAAAATGAAGGAGAAAATCGCGAAAGAAGGAAAAGAAAGAGATATAGAGATGAGAAAAATAAAAAGTGTAGTGAGAGAGCTGAAAGTAGAATTGAAAAGTGGAAAGGAAAAGATGGAGGCCATGGAAGAGAAGGTGGAAAGTTTGGAGAGCACGGTAGCGGAGTTGAACGAGAGGATAACGGCGGCAACGGAGAAGCAGGCGGAGACATCAGCCGAGACGGGAGAGGAGCGGTTCGACGCCGGAGCAACAGAGGGCGCGAGAGGCTCCACTTGGAGCTTAAGGAGCGGGACGAGCATGCGGTCGATGCGCAGCGGCAGAAGCACAGCACGAAGCGGCAGCAGCTGGGGCAGCGGTGCGTCAGATGCGTTCTCAGGGAGAACATGTTATATGATAAGGATAGGGCGGAAAGAGCGCGCAACATCGTAGTGAAAGGGTTGGCCGAAAACATGGTAGAATTAGAAAGGTTGATAGGAAAGAAAGATGAGATGAAGAATTGGGTAGAAAAATTAATAGAGGAAAAATTAGGAACAGAAGTAAAGGTAGAGACAGCGAGAATAGGAGGAGGGAGAAGTAGGGTAGATAGAGTCGTAATTGCTAAATTAAGAAGCGAAGAGGAGAAGAGAAAAGTGATGAAGAATAAAAGCAAGCTAAGAGGGACGAAAATTTATATAGAGCATGATTTAAGTTACGAGGAAAGGAGAAAGCAGGAGGAAATTAAGAGATGGTGCATGGAAAAGAAAAGGAAGGGATGGAATATAAGAATAGGAGTAGGTAGGGTAGCAATCGACGGGCAGTGGATAAGGTGGGAGGAAGAAGATAGAATAAAAGAGATAGAAGCTGAAGACAACAAAAGACAGGAGAAAGTAACAAAGTAATTAGAGTGGATGAGGGAAAATAGAAAGGAAAATAGGTCTGTGGTAACAGAAGGAGAAATAGGAGGAGAAAAAGTATAGGCCAGAAAAAAGGGAAATGATAGCAGAAAAAAAAGAGGGAGAAGGTATCACAGCTGACGAAATTTTGCAAGCGTGGAAAGGTATAAAGAGGAGGAAAGCGCTGGGATGGGATGAAATCCCAAATGAAGCATGGATACACGGTAGTCAAGAAATAAAGGAAAAGCTGGTAGCAATAGTAGGAAAAATATGGGACGGTGGGGAGATCCCAGAGGACTGGAAAACGGGGGTCATGGTACAGATATATAAAAAAGGAAACGTAAACGAACCTAGCAATTACAGAGGAATAACATTGTTGCCGACGGCGTATAACATCTATGCAGAAGTGCTAAGGAAAAGACTAGTAAAGGAAGTAGAAGAAAAAAGGTTATTGTCAGAAAGTCAAGCAGGGTTTAGGGAAAACAGATCGACAATAGATAACATTTTCACACTGGACCATTTGATAAAGAAAAGTAAAAGAAATAAAAAGAAACTGTACGCGTTATTCATTGACTTGAAGGCGGCGTTCGACACGGTAAACAGAAAAAAATTATGGAAGATTCTAGGAGACATAGGAGTAAGTAAATATATAATAGAGCAACTGAAGGGAATATATGAGGAAACCAGGGTGAGGGTAAGAACGGAAGGAGGAGTTACAAAAGTTTTCTGGACGGAACTAGGGCTAAGACAAGGCTGCGTGTTGAGCCCAATTCTGTTCTGCCTATATATAGGAGAGTTAGAGAAAGAGTTTAGGAAAAGGAATATAGGGGGAGTAGAGACTAATGGAGTTAGGATATGGAACCTAGACTATGCAGACGACATAGTACTTCTAGCCTGAATAGGGAAGCAATTCTAGACATGATGGATACTCTAAGAAGATTTTTAAAAGAGAGAGACTTAATATTGAGCACGGAAAAGACAAAGATACTGATTTTTAATAAAAAAGCAAATGAAAGGAAAGAAGTATGGAGATGGGAGAGAGATAGGATAGAAGAGGTAAGAGTATTCAAATATCTAGGATTCACGTTTAATAGGGAGGGCAACTATAAAGATCATATAAAGGAGATGAAAAAGAAAGGCCTAGCGGCAGTTAAGGAAGTGTGGGGATTAGGAGAAAGGTCCTGCAAGTATGATATAAAAGTAAGAAAGATGCTATTCAATTATTTAGTGAGAAGTGTAATGGAATACGGAGTAGAAATATGGGGATGGGAAGAAAAAGTAGAATTGGAAAACATTCTAATACTGTACTGGAGATGGAGCTTAGGATTAGATTTTTGCACGCCCAGGTACTTAATACAGGAGGAAGCGAAGTTAACAAAGCTAAAGGGAAGATGGGCTCTGAGGGCACTGAAGTATGAAGATAGGATAAGAAAGCAAGAAAACGGGAGACTAACAAGGATATGCTGGGAAGAAAAATTAAAGAACATGAAAGAAGATGAATACATGATGAAAAAAGAAAAATATTTAAACAATATAGGACTTAGCACGGTGGAGGTGGAAATTTTGAAAGGATTAGAAAAAGATATAGGAGAAGAGATTATAAAAAGAGAAAAAGACTTACAGAAGCAGTGGCAAAGAGAGAAAATAGAACAGTCCAGATATAATACAAGATACAAAGAGATAGTAACGCTAGGCGGACCAGAGTACCTAAAGAAAGAGAACAGAAACATCAGGGAAATAGCTAGGCTTAGGTGTGGGAACGTGAAAAGTGCAAACAGATACTGGGAAACAGAAGAGAATAGGAAATGCAAGCTATGTAGGAAAGAACTAGGAACATTGGATCACGTAGTCGAAACCTGTGAAATAATTAGGAATGGGAAACAGACACAAACAAAAATATAGTAATAGGATTAGAGCAACTGAAAGAGGTCTGGAAGGGAAGAAGAAATGAAGAAGTAGGAAAATGGGTAAAAGAATTAGAATTAGAAATAGAGAGACGGAGACAAGGGCAGACACAGGACGCAAAATGAGGAAAGAATGATAGAGGGTAAAATTACAAAAGGGCAGAAAAACAAAACGTAAATAAGTTGTAAAAAGAGAAAGAGCGCAAAAGTAGATATAAGAATGTAAAAGTTCTGTAATAAATAGGAGGAGTGAAAATGTAAAAGTAAAAAATGTAAGATTGAAAAAGGGTATAAGTGTAAAAAAGGCAAAAATGTAATAAGGTAAATGAGTAAAAAATGTAAAAATGTAGAAATATAGAAAATGTAAAATATAGATGGTGAAATGTAAGATGTAAAATATAAAAATGTAAAAGGTAAAATGTAAAAGATAAAAATGTTAAAAGTAAATATGTATAGATGTATAATTGTATAAATGTATAAATGTATAAATGTAAAAATGTATAAGGTAACGCCGAAATTAAGTTAAGATAAAATAAATGTAAAGGTAATAAATG
>JAZHPH010000867.1:0-19079 GCA_037356405.1 Nasonia oneida | reverse complement strand
GTATGATGAGTTTGTAGTACGTTTATAGAAATATTGTGGTCCTAAAAAGGACCGATTTTAATTGATAAATAAAAGTCTTAGAATAAGACTTTATTGTTGCTATCCCCGATCAGTGTTGTTGTGTCCTTGATATTTGGAATCTTTATTTGCTTCCTTGTCAGGACAATAACTCCTGTACCCTTCTTTTTTCGGGAATGATCCAGTATTGGACGAATATTGAGGTAGATACTTTTGGAATCCAGAAGCCGGTTTATATTTCACTTCCTCTCGACCTGAACCTTCTTTCTTCTTCTTCTCCATATTGTGTTTGTCTATATTACGATTATGACTCGTTAAGTGGACGCGAAGCAATGAGAACATACTCATGCACAGTTGATATTTATAGAGAGTCGTAAGGAGTGGCAGTAGGGTGGGAGGTTTAGATGATGTCACAAAAAGTGAATATTTTAATATTTTCTGGTTTATTACAAGATAGGAAGATATGTACAAAGCGTAATGACAAAAAATAACATGTGTATTTATACTTTAATTATGGCAGTATAAATGTCTTTATATATATCAAACAATTGAAAAGCAGCTATTTCACATAAGATTATATTTAAAATTATTTCCTCAATAGTATCTTTAAACTTGTCGTGAATTATAATTTTAATATTTTCAGTGTATAAAGTATAATATTGTTGAAACATCTCATACGTCTTTAGTATAGAATTAGGGTCTTTCTCAATACCATCGTTTTTAATACAGTCAATTATAAACTTCTTAATATGAGAAACAATTTCATTCACTTTATCAACACACTCTTCAAGTTTACTCATACGTTCGTCAATACACTGTGAGACAATTTTTAACCCGTCAAAAGTGACTTGCTGCATGCATATCGATGGTTGATGATAAGCTGTTTTTTGTTTCTTTGCTCGTGGTGGTTGATGACGTAGATTCTCACCATCAGTAACAGTAGCGGCAGCAGCAGCAGCACCACCACCACCACCACCAGTGTAGTCATTGAAATGGGAAGCATTAACTGTATGCAGTACATCATCGTTTTCTTCGTCAATCAAAAGATTTGGAAAGATGGATGTTCCGACAGGTCTTTCTTCTATCAATATGGATTTGGTATTGTATGAAGAAGAAAAAATCAGATCATGATTCTCCATGTACACCTTCGTTGGTCGAGCGTATTCACTTTGGAATCTGTACGCATCTTGGAAATAGCAATTTATAAGATCAAAGTAATTCTTGAAGACCTTCCAGCCAGATGCATCAAATTTGACGGATTTAAAACATGTTGTAGACGTTGAGAGTTTCACCACTGGTCGATAGCTTCCCTGGTAACTTTCTACGCCAAGAGTAACGCGTTTCGAGTTTGACTTATTAATGGCGTAGGACGTGGAGAGCAGCATATTTAGCAGAACGTTCTGCACACGAGATGGAGCACTGACACTTGATTGGGCCATGGTACGAAAAAACAAGAGGTACAATATACAGAGTTACACTTAGCAAACGATCTCTCAAACTTTCACGAAAGAACTGATGGAGCTCCTCACTCTTCAAGCTCTTTTATACATTTTACCCCCCACTACCTCAAAGTAAAATGATCGAATGCAGTGGGGAGAGATTTTCTGCGCGTGTATTCTCAGAACTTCACAAAGGAAGTATCATATTCGTTAACCGTCAAAGGCTAAGGTTACATTTCTCCGAGTTTTTAAGAACAGGATGTTTACTCTACTACTACTACAACCGTCAGTTTTATCAGCTTCTCTTTCCCTTACAGATAAAGATTGAAATGGAATATAAAACTAAACAGTAAATATCACCGGATGTTAGTATTATAACCGTTAATAAATGCCGATGTATATGTACTTAGAACTGTACAGCGAGGTGTGATGCAACAGGAAAAAATATATCATAGTACTACAGTATGGAATTAAAGGAATGAGTAAGGCTCTATAAATGAAAACATTTTTTATATTATGAAAGATTACACTTTATTCATATTTTTTACTACATGATATCTGACAATTATTATTATTATTACTTTACGTACATTCTCGAAGTACATGTTTGATTATAAAATCCTGAGTCGCGCGAGGCTTCACTTCCAAACCTCCTAACATCTTTCGAGCGTACACGATGATTATTATTTCGTAACAACTTTTTATAGAACGATACAACTACGGCATCATTTTTTCGTGAATCTCGCGAGAACTTATGACAAAACGCGCGTAAGTTAGGTAGCCTAACCATATGGTAAAGGAACATAACACAATACTGGCCACACACCTGTGAATCAAAACTTTGCAACTTTTTTTTATTCCACTGATACCGCTTGCAATTTCTTTTGAGTCGTTTAAGATGATATTGGGACATTGGTGGTAGTCCGTAACTGTCAAAGTATGTTCCATAACCGTTTGAGTCTATGTAGATAGCAATCCAATGTGTTCCTTTCTTCGTGTGATCATCTGTATTAGCTATGATGGCCGCGGGGTATTCCAAAACGTTTGGAATTCTATCCGCAGCATACACGCCAACTGTCTTGACGGTTAAAGGGTCAAGAGCTTTTAATTGTCATGACCGCGTGTAAAAATGCGTATAGCCACTTTGGCTATTTGTTGTAAATGATACTGTAGTTGTTCAATGGTGATGTCACCTTCATGCCAACGAATTCCATGAAAATGATTAGAGATGTAGTCGTTAGTTCTTTTAAGTCCAGTTGCAAGTTCTTCAAATCTATGGGGTTCCTTAACTATCCAATGTTGGACGATTCTGTGCTCTAAACCAAGTACACCAACTTCTTTAGGTGTAAACTTGTTGTTACGGTCTCTCAAACCCTGAATATTGATAACGTAATCCATGATACTATAAAAAATTGACACAGTCGATCCAAACTCGCTCACTTCTCAAACGTCACTGAGAGTATGAAGTTTAGCTTTTTTGCTCATCTATAGCATAGAGGCGCTGCTGTTGCTTCTTTCCCCATCCCTCTTCTCCTTCTCCACCTTCTCCTCTTACTTTTCCATCGCTTTAACGGTATTATGCATTAAAATCCGTTATTATTTGCCTACTTGAATCTATTTCCAAGACATTGTCGTATTCGGCGTAAATTATACAATTGATTGTAGATTCAAGTGCTCTTTCAAATTTTACCTCTACACGAACACTACCGTGCTTGATTAAATTCCAATGAGAAACTGAATTTGCTGATAAATCAGGCGTTAGATCAAAAGCAAATAATGTATACCCTTCATCGTACTCCGTTCGTAAGATAATTAATGCTTCGTTTAGAAAATTAATTCCAGTCCCAGAATATAATGTATGAAACGAGTCGATAAATAATTGACTTTCACCCGTAAATCGAGGCTGTAATGGTTTGCTGGGAATCTGCACACCATCCACATAAAGAGAAATATAGTTTATATTAAAATGTTGGAAATTAAATGGATTAAACTTTCTATTTCCATTGAATGCCTTGTTATCCACAAATCCAATGATTATTCTTTTGGGTATTTGACCGAGAATAATGTTGTCCAGTGTATCGCCAAGAATACCTCTATGCATTGTAAATGCCTTCACCTCCACACGATTGATTGGGTATTTAGCAGTGGCTTTTGTAAGTGCATTAGCATGAGCTAGTATAACACCTGGACTTATTTTAACTCGACGCACAATCAGTGAAGCTTCCTTAATGCGTATAGTAAATTTATCATCATCTGTAAAATCCATCAAACAAAAAGCATCCTTACTCCTAACCAATCGTAATCGCAGTTCAACACCAGAAATTTAACATTTAACAGAAATTTATTTTGATTAAAAACATCGCAATGCAAATGACCGAGTAAATCGACAGTTTTAACATTCTGGGTAAAATACTGACGGTTACACTGACCAATATTTGCATTTACATCACTACGCTTGGTATTTGGAGGCGCTGCCCATTTTCCAGGGGTATCCGCATACCAGAGTCCACTCGTGAGATGTGATTCCATACTACTCTTTGAATAATTTAACAGTGTTTCGATGTAAGCTCGGTAAGGATAAGCATTGTTTGGTGGTGAAACCAATTTTTGATTAAAGAAAACGTCTATTTGGTTGAATAGCGAATGTAACGTGTTATTTATTGCTGCTACCTTCGGATACTCTGTAGCTTTAGCTGCTTCTGTTATTTCAACATTTGGCTCTATCTGCATACGAATGCTTAGCACTGTGTGTGCAAGATCGAGATAATCACTACCAGCTGGAACGACGAATTCCAACGGTTCATCGTCTGTTGGCGAAGAAACTGGTTTATAATGTATAAATTGAGAGCTTTTCACCGAAGTCTGTGTAGGTGGTAATGTAAATAAATCTAATTCTGATTTCATGCATTCTCATGAGTTTGAGTGTAGAAAAGCCATATTAAATAATATCTATGTAGATCCAAAAATATCGCTCACGCTGCGTTGTTTTCTCTTCTTCCTTGGCTTATTTTTACCCGCTTTCTTTTTCGTAGATTTGTGAACACTGACACGGCTCTTCTTCTTCTTCTTTACACGGCCACTTTTACTGCTGATGCGTACAGCTGAACTGTTCTTGGACGATTGACGCTTCCGCTTTTTAGCGCGTATCTTATATCCTGATCCCTTCATCATAGCGGCAATTTTATCAGCGGCTTTATGCTTAAGATTTTTACCGGACTCACGCATGCGCATATTTACAGCTTGTTTAAAATTGCTTCCGTGATTTCCCACATCATCTAGTAGCCATTTTTTTTCTCAGAGAATGCGCTTGAAATGTAGTGTTACGGACAACGTCCCGTATTCGAATGGTATATTATTCCCATTTTCATCTCTTATATCAATTATTATATTCTGAAATGTGTTATTTAACAAAGGTAGATAAATTCCCGGTGCAAATTGTTTGACCACTCTCGCACCAAATTTATATTTTGAATTATCGAGTTTTACTATGCGCAAAAGGGATGCTTGAACGTCACCGACTGTGTACGGAATACAAATATCTGAGTAAACGAAAAATTGATCAGCTATCGCTCTTGCCAAACAACCAGGTCTGTTTCCTACCAATGTTGCATTTTTTTTTCGACTCTACAGATGGAATCATGGGTATAAATTCCTGATTTCTATATTTTTCATTTTCAAAGCCAAATATACGTTTGACCTTTTCGCTCAAGCTGAAAAAATGAGTTTCCTTACATTCACACTTTTTATGTAAATTGTAATAACCACTTTTTTTCTTTGCCTGTTCAATACGTAAGTGAGATTCAGGTATATTGTTTATAGCTTCTGTGAGATTGTTGAGATTCTAGTAAACACCTGGTGGAAATATGGCATCGTTGTGTTTGTCGTTCCAATCCAGTAAATATTCAGATATGTCTCTCTTTCTTGCAACTGCTATTCTACGTGCGTTAACAAACTTTATATTACATTCGTGTTTCTGAATATGCATCATCGTGCATGGTATGCTGATTTCTGTGAGAGCAACACTCCACTTACCATGCAGACGTACTTCGTGCGATAAGTGCGTGGTGAAGCAAGATGTTGTATTTTCAGAAAAATATTTCATACTACTGTTACTCGGTAATATCAAATAAAATTCGTCCTCAGCCATGTTTAAAGTGTAACGATTTCGCTTGCTTTAATCCACGAATTAAATTTATCAGGATAGCCAAGCCACTTTACAAAAACTTGTTTTTTAACATCACGTCCCCTACTCTTGATCATACGTTCCACTTTGAATTCCTTATTTTTTGACAAACGATCATCGCCAACTGAGCTAGTTCTTCGGGATAAAAAAATCCGTCGATTATTTCACCTTCTAAATCAGTCAATTCATAGGTGAAGAGATTTTGACGACGTGAGACACGGGTAATCTTAAAGATCTCTTCACTGTAATTCTTTTCGTAACCTTTATCGAAGGTGCCTTTCAACCGACTGATGCGAACATGATCACCCACGCTGTATATATGTGCTCTAGACTTTTTTCTCTGACTAAGAGCTCTTTTTTCTAAATTTTTTCTTGCCACAACTGCATTACGAATATTTACAACTGCCGGAACCATTTTAGTACCACTATGCATAGTGTGATTATACGCGTAAACGATATTTTCAATAACATCGATATATCTATGAGTATTTTTGTGAGTAAAATATCTGAACATACGTTCTTTGAGCGTGCGATTTAGACGCTCGACGACGGCTGCTTTAACATCGGGATTACGTGCTACTCGAAAATTAATCTTGTGTTGTTTTATATAATTTTGAAAATCTGATCCGACAAACTCTTTGCCTCGATCAGTTTGTATAAGAATTGGGCGTCGCCCATCGGCTCTTTTTAAGATTTTGTCGAAAGCAGCTACAACACTTTTTGTACTTTTGTCACGTAAAGGCTCGACCCAAGCATATTTACTGAGAACATCTATGACTACAAGTAAATACGCAAAATTATCGTTATACGTTTTGAGAGATTGCATGTCACACAAATCCATTTCCCAACAATCATCCACATTAGTGACATTGTACATCAATCTAGGAAATTTTCGTCTAATAGGTTTGTGTAGTGTGTATGCATCTTGATTACTTAACCACTCATTAACTTCGCTTTTCTTCTTCTTATTTTTACCATTGATTCGTAACAGATTACGTGCACCAGCGTATCCAGTCTCGTGTCTAGTGTCAAAGTATTGATTTTCATAAGACATGTTAAATTTTATAAGCCAGCCACTTGTTGGCTGCTTTTTGCGGTATGGATTTTTTCTTATTCAAACGTGCACTATAGCGTTGTGCGGCCGCGAGTCTAGTACCTTGTTCCAAAGTCTGAACGCTCTCGGAATTATTTCTCTTGGATGAAGGAATTTTGTTTAATGCACGTTTCAAACTTTCACTAATTTTTATCACCTCTGGATTACTTATTAATTTGGGTGGAGTGTCAGTTGTTGCTATAAAATTAGCTAATTGAAATCTTCCTACAGGTTCTTCAACAGGTCTACTCCGTACCACGTCTTCTAGTAAATCTATAATATTCGAGTGTGGTATAGCTTTATCATCAATGCTAACTGTACCTGAATTATCCCATTTAATACGATGCGATGCTGATTTCCAATGTTGAAGCAATAAACGTGCTTTTCTCGCATAACCCTTGGAAATGCTTGCAAGTATCGCTTCATCGGACAATGGACTCGATATATCTTTATTTTCATGCTCTACATCAAGTATATTTGCATCTGATAAAAGCTCCTGACGTTCCAAATTTTTAAAATGAAGATATCTTCTTAAAATTTGTAAATATTTTTGACATTTTTCACGTTCATCGGTGATACTTTTTGAAAAAAGTATATCGTGCATCTCAGCATCGAGACGACTTAAATTATCACCCTTTGTCTGTATCGTTGGCTCTAAAGCATTACTCGACTCTTCTAATATATGTTGTTGTTATTGTTGTTGTTGTTGTTGTTGTTGATGTTGTTGCTTCGTTACTCTCTCGTATGTTTCCTCTGGTTCAATGACCATTTTACGAGCGTGCTCCATATTTTAATTTCCAGAGACTCCAAATATTTTTGACACAAGTGCACCTATAATTGGTGCAAGTAACATTGGTAAAAAGGCACCACCGTTTTGAATAAGGACGCGTTTCTTTTTTTTCCACTCTTTTTCACTGTTATTACTACTGGATTTATTTAATAATTTTCTCAAGACACTTTTATGTTTTTTTAACTTTGACTTGTGTGAGTTTTTTATTTTAACGACTCCGCGCAATACATTTAACACGCACTCGCATATGCTTTTAATGAGTTTTTTATCAGCTATACGTAAGAGTGCTAAACGCTGTTGACTATCTGCATGACAAAGAGCATTCAATACTGCAACACACTTTTTTGTAAAATGCTTTGGTAGGCATCCACACCTTGTATCTTCTTCTTCTTCTTCTGCCTCAGTAGCAGCAGCACCACCACCACCACCACCATCTCCACGCTGTCTTCTACGCTGTCTACGACTATCGGTTCTCGCAGACGCTCCTCTCCCGGCCATTGTTTCAATCAGACTGAAGCTTTAATCATAGAATCCTCTACTTTTATCGGAATTTCTTATTCTTCTTCGGTACATATGCGTAACTCAATTTATCATCGGGAAAAACAGAGGTACGGAAACGAAATTCATCCTCGGTCGACTGTTTCAAATCCAACAAAAGATAGCCATGAGAAGTTGACGTACTATCGAGATACGCTTCTTGTAAAAATTTTGGGTCTTCGGGATAGACTTGACGCGCTAGATATTGTATTTGCGAACGATCACGTGGATTTTTAAAAATAACGAGGTAATTTGCATTTAATGAGATATCGCGTTGACCAGCTCCTTTGTGAAAAAGATTTTGTGTAATAAAAATCACACTTAAATTCTTATGATGACTTCCCTTTGTAAATAAATCGAGAATAATGTTATTCGAAGATTCTCTCATTAAATCATCGATAATCAATAATTTTTTCTTTTCATTGTCTTGAGAATAATCTGAAGACTGAGGTAATCCCTCGTGAAATTCAACAATTTTTTTTCTACTCTCCCTACTTATGCCTCCTGGAACAAAGTCTGTCTCATACGTAGACTGCCACTCGGCATAATAGAGTAATATCTGATCAAAAGTTACACTGCACATGAGTGGAAGATGTCGAAGAAACCTTTTGACAAAAACTGTTTTACCACATCCCGTGGGTCCGCTAACGATACACGTAAACGGATGTTTGAATCGCATATCCATTTTGCCGAGTACTCACACACACACACACACACACACACACACACACGAGAGACTTTCCTTAAAATAAGCTTATGGCACGCGGACGGTCGGTGGCGGCGGCGGCGCGGCGCGGCACACGTAAAAATAAGCTAATTTTACGTGTGCTGAATCACAAGCTGTTATTACCGCTATTTAAGCTGATATTCGTGTCCAACAAGCTAAATAACAACGCGAGTAAGCTGAATTATGCGTTAAAATGAGCTAAATTTCCCATAAGAAGCGTTCTCTTCGATGACAGAAGCTATACTGAGGATATAAAAATGTGTTAGGGATCTTTTAAATGGAAAAATAAGAAAATTATATAAAAATTTATGTTTATTTTTATTTACAATAAACACATCCAAAAAGTTAAGTATTCTTATATCCAAAAGGTAGAGACTTACGTGACGTAAGGTATCGTCGTTTTTTCAATACAACACATCATGTTTTCAATTCTTCACGCGTTACAACTTCATGCATTTTAGTTCTTCTGATAGCTTTGAATTTTAAGCGTATTTTACATTCATCATTAATTTTTTCAGATTCGTGATCTTCGTTTGCAAAAGCATCGTTAATCAAATTCTTAATGCTATCAAAATTAATTTTTACACCGTTTGAGAAGTTTAATGAGATACCTTTTACTTTACAACATTCAATTTTATCATCTTTATTGGGTGTTACGGCTGTGTAAGCGTAAAACTTTGGTCCTCCCGAAACAAAATTACTTATATACGTATTTTCACCATAACCACAAAGTTCATCTGTCATATCACCTAGTTTAGAGCCAATAAAACGTTTATACTCATCCGAAGCATCGTCATGCAAAACAAATATACAAGAATCAGTGTCATAATAAAGAACACGATCACCCAACCTTCTCAAGTAATTATATAGTTCTAAACGTGCTTGAGCAGTGGTGTAAGCCGCAATCACGACACTCGTATACGGGGCAGGAGTGACAGCCTCATCCTTGTATTGCCAATTCACGTACAGTATCTCATCATTAATTGCTAGTATATCATTAACATCTCTTTCCGGACAAGTAAGAAGTTTTAAAAGAGATTCACGTGATTTTACAACTTCAGTTTGTTTCAAATTACTCCGTTGTCCAAACTTACCCCAAAACGAATTTAAGCAGAGCTTAGCAACAGCTCGTAACCCTGAATTTTTTTCGATATTATTTTTATCCATAGTTATACCCTCATCGAGTCTATACTGTTCAATGTATTGTAATTTAGTTGCATCATCAGTACACCATGAGGGCCATCCGCTAGCCTCTTGCTTGATTTTTAAGAAAGTATTTACGTATTCAGCAAAAAGACCTCCGCTACCATCAATTTGATTATATTGTGTCATCTCATATTGCCAAATAATATAAATTTTCGTAATGCTGTAACCGAGTTCAACAGCTTTACGCAACTCATCAGCAACCCAGGTGCCCGTGAATTCACGCATTTTTGGGTCTGCGTGATTGCAGTCACACTGCAGCATGAGCGGCAAAGAGCAAAAAGAAGACGTCCGTGCATTTTAATTGGTAAGAGTGGAATGTGCAGGTCGCGCGGTGGTAAGATACTACATTTAACTAATCCTTCAATATGGTTGAGATTATGGTTATTCCCCTGCGTTAATTCGTTGCAGTCTTCACCAATTAAAATTCGCGGATGTCCCACGGGAAATCGGCCTCTTTTACACACGTACGGATAAAAAGAGCATATATCTGTATATTGAATTTTTTCGTTATTTCCGATCGTGTACTCAGTAACTATATTCTCCGTTCTACCTCCAAAAAAAGTATCGCGCGGATTCAACGTTATACGACTCATAAGAGGATGCTGTGTTACATATTCGTAGATTTCGCGATTCTCTGCTTTTATCCGATCAAAAGTACATTCCCATATCTCTCGAACTTCGTAACCCAGGGCTTTTAATTTTTGAATTTTCCGAAAAGTATTCTCGTACGACTCATCCATAGTTCTGCCGTATGACATTATTTTATCTCGTCGTTTATTAAAGCAAATAGGACAACCGTGTGTGTAACAGCCTTGATATTCAAAGACAATACCTTTATTTGCATTGTCATTTTCAGGAGGTAAATAGCCATCTATACGAAACCCTTCTGGAAGCATAAATTCACGTGCTCTACCCGCGTGTATGATTTCCCGACCAATCTCACGTTCACACTGTAACAGCCACTGTATTGACTTTTGCGAATGATTATCAGAGCGTCGATATCCACCTGCTGGAATGATACCGATAGTTTTTTCGCTTAAGAAATTTTTTCTATACACAATGGAGCATGCAGAAGCTATGGTCGTTGCCTCTGTAAACGGACAAGTATTCCCGCACTTAATGAAAATTTTCCGAAAAGCCATGCATGCAAGTCTTAAAATTTCTACATCCATACGGCAATAATCTAGTATTTCTCGTTGAAAATCAAACTCATAAGTATTTCGGTTCTCCTCATACCATACAATAAACTTTTCCCTCTCAGACGTCGACATGGCATTAGGCGCATAGAACGATGCTTCGGGTAAAGCCCCAACATAATTTTGATTATCTAAAGTATTGAATAGATGAGGAAAATATCCTTTTTTGCTAGCTGGCGGTAGAGAAAAGGTTTGTGGTAAAGCACTTAATTTCATGTGAAAATAGTTTAAGCTATCAATAAATTTTGTTCGCCCGCATTGAAGCATAATTATATTTTGTCCATTCAATATCACGTTCGATACTATTGAGGTATTTTCAACGATTTCTCTCAAAATAAATTGCGCATCAAACCCACGAGAGTTATGAGCAATACAAATTATTTGACCGAAGGTAGTTTTCTCGCGTACTGTCAAACCTATTAATTGTTTAACTGGATCATCGCGAAATATATGCTCTCTTACACCACACGTATGGCATAGAATATTTATATTTTCATCATCCATGCAATCATCGCAAACCTGTTGTACAACAATAGATTTGGAATGTGTATTTTTATCTCTGTATGTTCACGGTAAGCAGAATCTTGACGCGTCTCAAAGTCATAAAAAATAAATAAGTTTTTCTTTGGGGATTTACGATTAGATTAATCGTGCATTAACATTACGTCCAATGGGCTGAATATAACAGAGCTGATTTACATCATGTTTTTCGCGACATAAGTTGCACCAATTGATTCCACGCTCGTGCTTTGACTTGTAAATATTAATTCGTTTGCAACAGATATTAAAAACTTTTACTATCATCGCATATTTTTTTTTTTTTTTTTGTATGACCCATCTATTTTGTGACGGTCGAAACATATTTGCCCGTAAAATTCTCGGTTACATTCTACACACTTTATAATATCTATATTAGAATTACACGTTGGCGCACAAAAACACCTGTCACATTTGGCTGTGCTTCTATGCTCATCTACGTATCTATAGCTTTTATTACAATGTTCGCAGAAAAAACGATTGCGTGCAGCACCGGTTAAATTTAATATTGTATCGAAATGACGCCTTCTCGCGTCGTACAAAAGATTTATAACGTCAAAAGAATTTGAATTTAACAGAGGTCTTCTATCGTAAAAGGGCGGTTCTCCACTTCCAAAAGATAAACTATCGTATATTACAATAGCGATATTTTTTGCAACATAATACCGCTGATACATCTCTATTTCTCGTATACCGCACCCGTTTGCAGGAATTGCGACGTTTGTATTAATAGTAAGGAGATTTGCGCGCTCTTTTTGCATACCACGTCTGCTATCTCTGACAATATTCCAACTATCAATGGCTTCGTTTGAAAAGAATTTTTTATACATCATATAAGCCTCCCCGACAATTAAAGCTCTTGGCAAGCATAAATTATCGTTATTTCTTATAGATACAACCGATCTCTGAGATAAGCTATCAACACTCATCCTCTTTCTACTTCCACCTCGGCCACCATTAGGTATATTAACAAGTGTTAATGTTAGAATAAAGCTCTCGTCTATTTGAAGATCCTCATTACTCTGAGATAATCCGCTTATTAAATTCCATAAATCATTGTAAAAAAATTATTTACTAATCGTAAAGATAACCCACCCGGGCTTCGTGCAAAATTAAAACTTCTAACGGAGACGCCAATCATGTCGTTTTCATTACATAATGAAATTATATAAGAATAAATATCGCGAATAACTAACTCCAACCAAACTATCGGATTTATAGATCCATCCTTCGGTGGAGATCTTATTTTTAGCACAATACGTCTACCTTCTATTTTATACTTAGATATATAATGCGAATTTTGTTGGAAAATATCAAAACGATTACCAGGAGGCTGGATATCCTCATCCTCTCTTTCCTCATCGACTCCTTGATAATCCATATTATCGTCTATTTCGCTTCTCTCCTCATCCTCCTCGCTGACTTCCTCCTCCTCCGCCTCATCATTCTCCTCACTGGGCTGATTATCCTCTTGCTCGTAGTCAGACAAATCATCATTATTGCTGCTTGAATTTTCAATTCTTCTTCTTTGTCCTCTACCAACTTGAATAGAAAAATCACTTTCATCGGCCTCGTAATCCTGCGATTCTACAGAAGTATTGGTGTTCGAAGATGATGTAGATAAGGGAAAAATGGTTGTAGAAGAAGAACAAGATGAATCGTCAGCGTGATTATGTTCTGAAAAAATTTATTGAATACAAAATATTTGAATACCCTATTTTACACATTTTAATTCAACACGTAAATTTTCAGTGTCTAACAGTATGGAATTTTTATCTTTACAAGCATTGAAAAACCAACGTATTTCTTGTGCTCTTCGAACATACATGATACGCATGATATCTTGTTTCAAAGCCCTGGGGTACTTTGCAAATCCTTCGAGACCACGTCGAATAGCTTAAATAATATTTAAAAATAAGAATTTATTTCAAGAAAAATGTATATTTAAATACAGTATAATACTCACGTTCATTAATTTGACGATCTCTTGGATTTCCCTGGTTAAAAAAATGCTCGGTGACCAATCCTCCAGCGCTTCTTCTTGTGTACCGCATTTCTTCGGGTTCTACTGGTCGGGCCAAAAAGTCGAGGATTTGTTGCCGTCTTTTAACACATGGATGCTCCGCATACTCAATAATATTCTCGCTTTCATCAGCTGCTCGTTCCATCAAGCGCTGTAGAATATTATTAGCAGCAGCTGTTGGCTCTATACATGTGGCAAGAAGGTGGTCAACATTAACCATGCGCTGAGAATCCCTATTGGCAGGTACATCTTCAGCCTCTTCCGCTCTAGCATCGTGCTCATTCTGCGCTCTCTCTCTACTGCTTCATCCTCCTCCTCCTCCTCCATCGCCTCATTCACCTGAAGACGCACCGCTGCAGGCGCCGCAGCCAACGCTGCTGCTGCTGCTTCTCTCCTTACGGCTTCGCTCTCCTCCGCCCGCAACTCCTCTTCGTGTGCATCGGCAGCGCTCACCCCCACCATTTCAGCCGATACAAACTGTACATCGGCTACAGCATTCAGCGCAAGCGCTGCATCCTCCTTTTCCGTCTCACTTGCCTCTCTTTCTTCCTCCTCCACCTCCTCCTCCTCCTCCTCCTCCTCCTCATCTTCATCCGATGACGTAGGTTTAACATATTCACTTGATGTGTATTGTGTAATATTATCATCATCTTCATCAGAGGTTATGTCGGCTAACAAATTTTCTAACGCTGAAATGTAAAACAATTTTATGTTAAAAATACAGAGCTTACTTTTTATAATAAACGTTATATGTATTCGAAGGTAGTGATGCATACAACACATGAATATTAAAATCTCTTTGATGTCAAATGAATTAAAACAAAATATTAACCGATATTTGATTACACATATTTTTTAATAAAAAAAGCAAGAAGTATAGTGAGAAAAACAGTTGTTTAAAAAAAGTATTCTCACTGTCATAGAACATAGCGGATGTATATTCTTTGATTTTATAATTATACGTTATATTACTGTAATGATAAAGAAATACGCATCGCATACTATGTAATATGACAGATGTAAGAAGCTAATATCCCTAGCGCTGAAGCAGACGACTTGAAAACACTAGGTGTCATACGTAGCAGTCGACGCGTTCTACGGCAAGAGCAGACGACACTGCGTTAGGAATGTGTGTATATGCGCGCGCGCGCGCGCGCGAGTGAATGAAACAGGGCTTGTAGCAGCAGTAGCAGACGACGCTATCAGCTGTGGCACCGTTTACCTCGTTGCCAAGTACAAGTGCTGTTTGATTTTTAATAATGACAACACGATATAGTGCAGAAAAATTGCAATCAATAAAAATGTACTCACCATTATTCTCCTCGAATGCTGTCATTAACCGCGTCAACACAGGTAAATGCGCAAAATTCTGTTGCATACAAAATTCTGCTGCGTATCGCACAGCTAAGTTGCATTTTTTAAAAATGCGTCTATGAAGCTGTGCAATTTTCCGTGGCCCACAGCATCGTAAAAGACGTGAAAACTCGCGGCATAATTGGCACGCTACCATGCGTTTCACGCGTAGACACCAGCTTCTTGTACACTTGCGTCTAACAACACTATTTGCTTGAAGATTGCCCGCGATGTGAAGCACTACACTGCGTAAAGACTCCTCGGCTACGTTATACATGCTTGCGAGCTCTTGATTTAATGCAACTACTCTCATGACTACTGAGCTCCTGAGGTCAACGTAGGGTTTATATAGTATAAAAACGTCTCGCTAGTGGGGGGATGTGTGGACTCGCGCAACAGTATAAAGCACAAAAAATAACATTCTGTGATAAGTTTTGCCTCAGATTTATCATTCGCAAGTATCAAAATTTCGCCGAATGTCACTTACACGGTAAGAGGATCGACAGATTAATAGGTATTATATTACCTACGCTCTCACGGGTCCAAGATGCATAACAATCTGAAATAATGATACCGTCGATGATTCTCGCACGATACAAGGCGGCTGAAAGCAATGCTCTATCACATTTAATAGCATTCGACTTCCTGTGCAAGCGATGACCATAGCGATTCTCATACAAGCAGTATCAAATATACGGCTCCGAGAATCCACGTGTTAATTACATTTGAGATTACTCTGAACCGTTGTTTTGTCACACTGATCCATTTTTTCCGCGCATAGGTATCAACTGTAAAGACTCTTGCCGCCGAGTAGATACTAAAAATATCAAGTTCACGCTTAGAGCAGTCGAGAGTCAAAGATCATGCTCTCTCTCTCTCTCTCTCACACACACACACAATCGTAAAAAAGTATCCCGTGTTCGTCGAGCAGCAAGCAGTATCAAACACGTATAGTTGTTTTGTCACACTGATTCATCTCCGCTGTATAGGTATCGCCTGCTAAGACTCATAGCGACAAGTGGATACTAAAAAATATCAACTTCCTGCGAAGAGCACTTGAGAGTCAAAGGTTATGCTCTCTAGCGCTCGTAAAAAGTATCCCGTATCCGTCAAGCATTTCGCTGCACAACGCGTCAGCCAGCTCGTTCGGGTATCGGGTGTACGGGCACACGTGCGGTATCGAACAATAATCAACACAAGTCTAAATTTTTCTCCTTCGTCCCTCCTTCTCCTCCTAGACCCTACAGATGACTGCTTCGACTACAGTCGTCAGTTCCAACTTGATCGTAGTTCCACTAGGATGTCAGTGAAAAGTATTGTTTTACGTCAGTTGGAGGAGAAAAGCTCTCTCCTAAAATCACGGATGGAGCATACGTCGCGGCTCATACAGCAGCACCGCGACACGTATGCTGAGCTGTACGAGAAGCGTGAAGACATAAAACGCACGCTGCACATCATGAAAAGCTCACCTTCCATCGGCCCCGTCAATTTCTACATCCCTAAGCTTGGGGATGTATGTGAAGTGTGTGCGCGGGTAATGAAACGTATGACCATACGCACACGCAGGACGTACTGCACGGAGTGCAGGGCGCGACGCTGTACGACGTACAGCAGAAGAGAGCTGTGGTGTTGCAGCGTAGGAACGGATAAGAGGGAGGAGACGGAAGAGGTAGCCGAGAAGTTAGTGCAGCAGCAGCAGGTTCGTTCGTAAGGTAAATGTCTTTGTTTGTCATAATAAGTTAATTATATGTATCTTTTCACAGGTGCTTACCAACGGTGATGCTGCTATGGTGGAAATCGTTAGAAGAGAGGAGCAGAAAGAGGAAACGCAGGAAGCGGAGGAAGTAGAGGTGGAGGCCGTGGACGACGCTGCAATGCAAATAGATATGGGCGAAGAATTTTTTCAATTCAACTCGTATGCATCTCCCGATGACTTAGCTGATATGGAAAAGCCTGTCGTCATGAAGATCGAAGCAAGTGAAGAAGACGAGACAGTTGACGTAGTATAGTTGTATTTTGTGTTTGTGTGTGAGTGTATAGTATATAGATTAGTAATTAAGAGTAAGGAGTGCGTGTAGAAGAGAGAGGGAGCGAGAGGAAGAGCGTGTGCGTAAGAGAGAGAAGGAAAGCTTGTGCGTGACAGAGAGAAGGAGAGAGGGAGAAAGGAGAGATGGAGAGAGAGCGTGTGCGTAAGAAAGAGTGTGTGCGTGTGAGTCGGAGAGAGCGCAGTGTAAGAAGCTAGTGTCCCTTGTGCGTTAGCAGACTATACGATTGTGTGTGTGTGTGTGTGCTCGCGTAAGTGTATGTATGTGTACACATGCGTGATTGGATTTACATTGTTTATAATTCGAATAAATAATTTTTTTTATAATAAAATCCATTATATATTGTAAGAAATGATTTTTTTTATTTACTAACTTGGTGTGTGACATAACAAATGACATCATTACTATCGTATCCTCATCTTATCAATATAAACAAATAATTAAGTCAAGGTATTGTTTGTTTACATAAATAACTAATTAAAATTATCTATAGTACATGTAATAAAGATAATGTTAATTACTTGTTTGTATAAACAAACATGATACCTTATCTTATCTTTATGACTTGTTTACATGATAAGATAAAGATGCGCCAGTGATGACGTCATTTGTTATGTCTCCCTATACCGGCTTACTTACTACTTTCGTGACACAGAGTGCGCACACGACTCCACAACTTCAAACCCCAATTTTGCTTATCAACTTTTTTTAATTTGAAATTTTATCAATATAATGAGCGCAGCGCCATAGGGTTAAGATCAGTGAATCATTCTACCGAAAGTAAAGGTCAAGCCGACAAAAGGTCTAGCTCCGACTCCCCCTTAACTGGGGTGGTCAATTTAGGTGTTACCAGCCGGATAGTAACACCTATAGTGGCCACCTCGCTAACTATTTTTACATTTGAAACAAATTTATTTTATTTGAAAATTTGTTTTGGATGAATCGCGCGATTTGTCTAAAACAAATTTTCAAATAAAATAAATTTGTTTCAAATGTAACATTAGTCAGCGAAGTGGCCAGTGTAGGTGTTACCAACCGAATTGTAACACCTAGATTGGCCATCCCGCTTAAGGGGGAGTGGGAGCTAAAGCTTCGCAAATGCGCCACGGGGTATTTAGTCAGGTACAACATATAGAACATATATATATATATATATACAGTTTAGGCAGAAATTAAAATTTTCATATCTTCGATTTCACAGAGAACCACCCATATATTGTAATGCCCTACACACGATCCATCATGTAATTAAAATAAAAATAAAAACAAATCAAAAAGCATTCGTCTCCCTACTCTTGTCTATCACTACGAAGCCAGCAGTGGACTTGAAGATTGCGTAACAGACCAACAACCAGCAGCAGGCTCAGCAACACATGTGTGTGTGCGCTTCCCTTCTCCTTACCTGTAAGCAGCAGCAGCAGTAAGCGAGCGATGACGTAGCGATGACGTAGCGACGAACGTAGCCTATAAAAGGCCATGCGCGGCCTATGGCTAGCTACTAGTTGTCACATCTTCAGCGCTCTAGTCACTACACACTCTACAGCAACTTAAGCGTAGAATCATGAACATACATACACAAACTAGTAGTAGCAATTTATGCTCACTAGTAAACACTCTATTGCAATTAAGGCATAGATTGCACACTTGCGATATTTATAAAATTTAATATACTTTTAAGCTAAAGGGCTGACAATGTTACAAATATATATTTTATAAGTAACTTTAATGCATGTTCAGCGTAGAGTATAAATTTGATAAGATATAACAATTTATGTATATCTGTTTAAAAACTTATAAAATTTATAATAATTATTATACTCTTAAAACACATCGTAAACTTGACAAAACTATAAATAATGTATATCAATAAGAATAATTGCAGATATAAGCATTATTCTTTGGTTAATTATTTTTCATAATAGACATATTATT
>JAZHPH010000866.1:0-19106 GCA_037356405.1 Nasonia oneida | reverse complement strand
AAAAAAAAGTATATTTATGTTTATAGTGAAAAATGCTTCCCTGAAGAGCTATGAATTAATTAATTAGTGCTGAAAACCCATTTATTGCCAAAATTGACATCTTTGGCTCCCTACCATTTTGGTAAAATGTAATTTAAAAATCTGAAAAAATTCAGGTGCACTGGAAACTGTTTCTGGAACATATTTACCGTAGGTTGAAGAAGCAACAAATCTTTGATCTTTGATTTGACCATGAACGACCTATATATACATATATATATATATATATATATATATATATATATATATATATATATATACAGGGTGACCCGATTTAAACGGGCACCGCTCATAACTCGTCAGGGACAGCCACAATCGAAAAATTGGTAGAGACCAAAGTTGTAGGATATCGAAGGGGCAACCCGATGGTGACCTTGGATTTGACCTTGAACGCGTTTTTCAAGGTCATTTGAAGGTCAACTTTGGATTTTTAAATAGGAACCCCATTCTTTTATTGCGGGAATGGAAAGAGCGGTAAATTTTACGTTCAGAATGGTATGTTCGGTTGCGGCACTGAAGGTCATCGCAAGGTCATGCAGCCAGAATGAAACCCCGCCTACGTAATTCCTCTAGCAACGCCAAATTAAAAAAATTGGTAGAAATTAAAGTTGTAGGATATCGAGGGGACAACCCGATGGTGACCTTGGATTTGACCTTGAACGCGTTTTTCAAGGTCATTTGAAGGTCAACTTTGGATTTTTAAATAGGAACCCCATTCTTTTATTGGGGGAATGGAAAGAACGGTAAATTTTACGTTCAGAATGGTATGTTCGGTTGCGGCACTGAAGGTCATCTCAATGTCCTGCAGCCAGAATGAAATCCCGCCTACGTAATTCCTCTAGCAACGCCAAATTAAAAAAAAGTGGTAGAGACCAAAGTTGTTGTATAGGGGGGGGGGGGGGGGGAGAATTGTGACCTCGAATTTGAGCCAGTCCTACAAGGTCATTTCAAGGTCAAATTATATTTTCAAAATATATATATATATATTTCTGTTATATATAGTATAAAGTGCACGCTAGTAAATACTGTGCCCACATCTCATTTATTATGGTTATTATGGTTAAAAATGTAAAATACAACGATCTAACTTATTATCGGTAAAATCGAAAAAGGACATTCTAAAAATGAGGTCAGGTTTTGAGGTGGGACAAAAAATATAGACGTCCGAGGGTTTCGGAGGAAAAGGATTCGGAAACTAGGCATTCTGACGAAGATTTTCCTACCATTGAATTTTTTTTCAAGCATTTCTTCGAGTGAAGACAGCCCGTGATCACTTTTTTGTTTTTCTGGCCCACTGTTCGTCGCTGTTCTCTCTCGTCTCAGTCGCACGGGTAAACGCGGATGACGTACCGGTAAAAATCTCGCACACGTCTTTACTCTAGTCGCGCTTTTGCCTATCTGTCCTCGCGCGCCGAGTCCGCGCGCGCTTCCCGAGTGTCGCCGAGCCGTCAACGTCGCACCACGCATGAAATGGTCGCGCGACACAATATATACAGGGTGTCCCATTTTAACTTAGACAGCTGAATAACATGACAAATTGCAATCTAGTAAAAAATGTTTCAGACAAAAGTTGTTGGGCATTGAGGTGCTGACCCTTCTGTGACCTTGAATATGTCCTTGAACTTCATGTTCAAGGTCATTTGAAGGTCAACTTTTGTTTTTTGAATATAACCTCCTATTTTTGACCTCGGATTCGAAAAGAGCGCGAAATTTTACGTCCAGATGAGCTTTTGAGTTAGGGGTCAAAGTAAACTCTACAAGTCATTTCAAGGTCAAATTTCTGTTTGGGGCATTAAGCTGGTAAATCCGGGTTTTTCAAAAACTGTCCTCAAACAATAGTTATTGGGTATCAAAGTGTTGACCCTCGCATGACCTTGAACATGTTCTGTGTTTTCAACTTCGGATTCTGAAAGAACGCGAAGTTTCACGCCCAGATAAGCTTTCGCTATAGGAGACGATGTGAACTTTTTCTGAGATTGACCATGACCCCGAATGTTAAAATTCCACAGATCGACTTTAAATGAAGCAGCAGTCTTGTGTTTATGTAAAAAATCATAGTAGATTGTTTCATATTGAAATTACAAAATGACACCGAAGTAGTATTTTTTATTTATTTATCGACTTTTGAATACGTGAACTTTTTATTCAAACTCTGACCCCACAGTTTTTTTTTATTCGTCTAGGGTCGCTTTACATACTTAAGGACTACACAAGCGACTTGCCTGCTACGACAGTAAGTACAACGGACACTCACACGTCCGCCAAACGCAGTCTAGGATAGAATACCGTCCGCACGCAAAATACGCGTCCGCGCAGATTAGCAGCGCGGGACATCCTCAATTCCACAGTCCGCGTGTAACTTTAGTAACAGAACAGGCTCTCGAGCCGAAGGCTAGTTCTCGCGAATAAATAATTATTTGTAAGACTCGCGCAGCCCGTCCTACTATGTAGTATGGTCTTTACACCCTGGTTGCTGATTGACCTGTATCCATGCATATTATAAATACTTTCTTTGAATTTAAATTAATAATTTCAATTTCGTTTGTACTTAAATATTTATCAGCCATAGCGCTTTTGCTATTCATAACCACTCTGTTTTCTGGTCTTAAGACTTGCTCTATTTATTTATGACGTGCGCGATTTTATCTTTCCTAAATTGTATAGATTTTTTTGTATAAACGATGTTTTTGTCTGTTTCAGTATTTATTATTTTTTCCTTACATGTTTTTGCTTTCGTAGGTTCTTCTATCTTAGCTTTTTTTCCACTGCTGTAATTTTGCTTTTCTTTTACTTACTATTTTTTCTTTCCTTTAGTTTAATCCGTTCTTCATTTAGTTTTTGAATTTTCATGTCATTGGTAGCTATTTCACTAGTATTTATTGTTTTTAATTCTTTTGCTTTTTGAGCTCTTGTAATTACATTTATTTGAATATTGTCTACCGGATTTCTTGACAATGCATCAGCGTTTGTATTAATTTTCCCCGGTTTATAAATAATTTCATAATCATAATCTAATAATTGTAATCTCCATTTTTTAACTCTACTGTTTTTATCTGCTGATTTAAATAATAATAGTGGCTTATGGTCAGTAATTATTTTGAATTTGTTGCCATTAATATAATTTCGAAATGTTTTTACTGCAAACATGATTGCAAGGGCTTCACGCTAATAAGTATGATAATTCTTCTCTGCTGCTTTCAATACTCTTGACGCAAATGCAATTAGTCTGTCCTCTCCGATCTCTCCTTACGATAATACGCATCCAAGTGCATAATTAGATGCATCTGTTGTTATAATAAATGGTTTTGACATGTCTGGAAACTGTAGTACTGGTGCCGAATATAAAGCTTCTTTTAATCATTCAAATGCTTGCTGTTGTTCTTTATTCCATTCAAATTTTACTTGTTTTTGTGATAACTGTATAATTGGTTTACCTATTTCTGTAAAATTTCTTATGAATCGTCTATAGTTTCCTGCTAATCCTAAAAATTCTCGAACATTTCGTGGGATTGGAAATTTTGATATGATTTTCTTTGGATTTGTTTTCATTTCTTGCTCACTAATAATGTGACCTAAAAACTCTATCTCTTTCTGAAAAAATTTATATTTACTTGTTTCTAATTTAAGTCCCGCTTCTCTTAGTTTCTGTGCTACTAGGTAAAATCTTTCATTTTGTTCTTCTACTGTATTTGATACTATAATTATGTCATCAATATAAAAAAGAATTCTTTCTCCAATAATTCTCCAAGTATTTTAGTTAATATTCTTTGAAATACTCTTGGTCAATTAATTAGTCCAAATGGAAGTACTTTAAATTCGAACCGTCCCAATGGATGTATGCTAAATGCTGTTTTATGTATATCTGACTTTTTCATTTTTATTTGGTGAAAACCTGATACCATATTAATCGTTGTAAAATATCTGCTTTTTCCCATAGAATCGAATATCTCCGTTATATTCGGTAATAGGTACGGATCCGGTATTGTTTTAGCATTTAATTTTCGGTAATCGATAACTAACCTCCATTTCTTCTTTCCGTCTTTTGTTAGACCTGTTTTTGGTACAACACATGCTGGAGCATTAAATGCGCTAGTTGAAGATCTAATTAATTTGTTTATTATTAATTTTTTTGTTTCACTGATAGCTATTTGTTTTAATGTATAGGGTAATGGAAATTGTTTTACATAAACTGGCGTTTAGTCAGTTAAATTTATCTTTCTACATTGCATGTCCCCAACTTTTCTCCTTCTAGTCAGCATATCTCTTCGTTTAATAATATTAAATCTTCAATCAATTTTCTTTTCCTTCTAGATAAATGATTTAAATTTATTGTGTTCATTAATAGTTTGTTTCTCTCATTTTTACTTAATTTTGCGATTTCTTCTGCTCTTTTTCCGCCTTCTGACGTTAAGTATATAGAGCCACAGTGTAAAGTTTCTTCTTCTTTTGGCAGTGGTAATTCTGAAATTCCTGTAAAAGTAGCAGGCATATCCTCTATGTCGAACGTGATGAAATTTATTTCATTTGTATGACATAGATATTTTTTATCACTTTCGAAATTTACATTTTCTTTAAGTGTTTTTACAAATGTTGAAAAATTTGGTATGCAATATTCCTCAGTTTCTTCTTTTTCTGTACTTTCGAGAGTTTCATTAATGTTTCCTATAAATTGCTGCATATGCACCTTTGAATTATGAATGAAATCTGTAAGTCTTCGCTGGTTCCAGCTGCTCAGTTGTGCTTCGTTCGAATTTTCTTTTATAAAATCTGGCGAGTCAACTGTGCGTTCTGGATTATTCTAATATTCTAAAATACCTTTATTTATACTGTCTTGAATTTCGCCTACTATATTTAGTATTTTTTCTAAATATTGATGTACAGTTATCTCCTCTGTCTCTATTTCTTGAGTCTTTTCTTTTACACTGCATTCCTCAGCTACTGTACTAGTATTTATTATATTTATCTGCGTTGTAGATATTAATTCGATTCTCTTACGATTTATTTCTAAGTAGCTAGCCTTTGTCTAATCTTAATTTTTGCTGTAATAAAACTTTTATTCCTATGATTCCGTCATACGAAATGGCAAAAGTCTCCGGAGCTACATAAAAATCAAAATATATTCTGTTTACTGGTAATTTTATTGATCCAAGGGTACGTATGGCGTTTTCCGTTATTCCTAATATTAGAATTTGTTCGTCGTTATTTATGTGATTTATCGATATGTTTTGTTTCTCAATGATATTTAACTATACTCCACTATCTACTAATAGTCTATTTATTTTACTAGAGTGTTGTTCTTCTACCTCTGTGTATTGCAGTCAATTCTCAAGTTTTAATACGTAAGTTTGTAATATTGTGTCAACTTTGTTTTCAGTGCTTTCTAAATTTTTTCCTTCTAACATTGTATCTAGATTTGTATTATCTGTAACTTGTAGTGGGAATGCTTTATTCTCGTTTCCCTTCCTAGGTGCTCCTTCCTAGAAGAGCATTGTAGTTTCCCTTGTTGTTCGTAATTCTGAAGCATATTTTTGCTGTATAATTATTATTTTTGCATATCGAGCAGAATTTCTCTTGTTGTCTTTCTAGGATTTTAATTTTTTCGCAAATATCTATTTTGTGCCCTGTTTCATTGCAATAGCTACAGTTTACTCGCCCTCGATGAGCTGCCTGCACTCAAAACTCGTATACACAATGCTGAGTGCACCATCACCGAGATGCAGGCACAAATCCAAGATCTGTCATCGAGGAGCCCGACAATGCAGCAGGACAACGGCAGCACTGTGCCCAACACTGCGGAGATTTGCAGCCTACGCAGTGAATTGACTGAGGTCAAGAGGCGCCAGAAGCAGACCTCGAACTGTGTGGTCGTTGTCACGGGTTTGCACTATACCCGTGAAACCTCCTTACAAACAGCTATCGGCAAAGGGAGTCTCTCCTATCTTCGTGGGGGTTGTGTCGTCCACCTCATGCTCCATTCTTCCAAGGCTCTAACTTTATAGACCAACTAACAACCCACATGCACAACTATTCCACGAAGGTCATAATGGGAGACTTCAACTCTAACTAACTTTCTTCATCTGAAGATGCCAAGTTCATCAAGGCCTTCGTTGATGAAAACTCCCTTTCATCCGTTCCCTATGATGCCACGCACCACAAACAGGGTTCTGATACCTGGCTTGACTTGTGTCTTCGTACATATTGCTTATGATGCCTCTACTTATCTCTTTTCTTTTTCTTATGTCACTCTCAATTTCTATGGCTGCCATAGAAATATCTTCTACTGTGTTTTCTTTTCCTAGCTCGTACTTAATTTCGGATTTGAGGCCTTTTTTATATTTTGTTGCTGCTTCTGTGTCTAATTCTCTCTCAAATCTCTGTTGCTCTTCATCATCTACTCCTTCTTGTCTTTTTAATTCTTTTATTTTAATTACTATTTTCCGTAATCTTTTTGAATATTGAACTACGGTTTTGTTTTCTCTGTGTATAATTCTACGTATTTTGAAAAATAATTCGTGAATGTCATCATCCGTCGGATATAGAGTTCTTACTCCAGTTATTAAGTCGTCGAGTGTTTTATAACGTTGCCTCCGAGTGCTTCTTCTACTTCTCCAGTCATTCTTACCTTTAGAAGGCTTGTCAGATTTCCTTCGTCTATAGGGTCTATGAGGCTTCTGACTTGTTTTAATTTTTTTATATATTCTGTCGCCATTATATTTTGTCCGTCATATTCTGGGACATAGTTAGCGACATCATTCAAATTTAATTTTATTGGTCTTGCTGCTTCTGCTGCTGGAGGGGCCATGTTTCTGAAGTTGTTCCTTCTTGGGTTTGAATTTCTTTCGTTATTTTCCGCTTGACTTGTACTACCCTGCGTTTTTTGATTATTGTGTTGGTTATTTGTGATTTTGTTATTACTGTTGCTAAAATTAATTCGAGTTAAGCTTTGATTTGTCTTAATCTCAGAATTATTTTCATTGTTATTTTTGCTTTGTTAATTATCGACAATTTTTTAAATGCCGTAGGCTTCCTTTCCGATTGGCTTATCAAAATCTATCAGACTATAATTTCCGTCTAAACTTGTGTTTGTCAAAAAATTTGTCGGATAATTGCTGTACCTCATTGTTTTAAAATGTGGATCTTTCTCGGTTCCTACTACTAGGCTTTGTTCTGAAGAAAATCCTCCTATGTCCGAATATCGCTCTTTTTTTCCAAAGTCAAATGTTCTGTCTAAAATTGACTCGTTTGTTTAAGAAATGAAATGTTTTGAAATGTTGGATTTCTTCGCTGCTTTTTATCTGCTGTATCGTCTGAGTTCTCTTCTTGTTTAGCGCTTGATTTTAAGGATTGTTGTGTATCGTTAAGGTTTGTTTGCGTATTTTCGTCTGCCAGAATATTAGTTTTCTCTTCAAGTTTTCCTTCAGTTTTATTTTTTCCCGGTGCTAGTACTTTTGGTATAGCTCCTGTATTTCTGTTTTTTACTTCTTTCTTTTGTTTATCTTCTTCTTTTGACGTTTCTTGGTGTTTTACAGGTGAGCGTTGTAGTTTCGAACTCTTCTTAAATGCGTGAATTTCTAGTGCTCCAGTTAATAGGTTTTATACATTTAGATTTTGTTGGACTTGCTTTATAGTAATTCTTGCGTTCTCTGGACTTTTATCGTCTGTTATTGCTTTATTGCTTATTTGAAATTTTCATTACTCGATTAAAAGTATATTCTGATTGTTTTACTAAAACCCATTGAGTTTTTAAATTGGCCTATTTAGCGTTTGTTTAAGTTTTGCTCTACTTCCGCGTTTTTGCTACTGTTAGCAAGTTTAGTAGGTCATTCGCCGCTACGCGAGTAGCTGCTGAAATTTGATCCGATGCCGTGTATAATCGCGACACATGTATTACGCTTGTTCTGCTTCTTTTATCCGTGTCATGTATTACGCTTGTTTTCGTATCATTATCTGTATCACCCGAGCCATAGGGGCCTCACAACCTCATAAAATCATGAATTTTCATAAACATTCTGAACTTTAGTTAGCGAGTTGAAAAGATTAACAATAATAGTAATTTTCAGTTATACAGGGTATACAGGGAGAGAGACAAAAATTTGAATCCTTTATACCGTTTAAATTAATAATTTTCGTAAGCTGCAAAAAGAACCTTCCCGAGGTGATCAAAAGATCGATATTTTTCCAAAATTCGAACTTAAATAAAGCCTTTTTACACTCGTAATCATACGACATAGAAAATCCATAATTTTAAGTTTTCGATTTTTAGCTCAAAAATTAATCATCAAAATAGTTTAAAATATTTACAGCAAATAGATATTATCGTTTTCTATTCATACATTTTTTCAAAAAGTTCGACAATTTAGTTTTGGAGATATTAAATATTTTTTAAATCACATTCTTGATCATAAAAATTGAACGGAACAGTCAATCTGGAAAATCTTGTGGGAAAAAGTAGACAATTTTATGCTCTTTATTGTTGAATACATTGTATGAATCATATCATCAAAAAAAAAGGAAAATGTTTTTTTTTTCAAAAATCGAAAAATGGCTATAATATGGCCATAAAATGCTCAGAATTATAAAAAAAATGTTTCCCGAATTCAGGATCAAAAAACATATATGCATGTCAAATATTTTTACGATCGGCCACGTGGTTCTAGAATCATTACGGATTTGAACTTTTAAAACCTTCAAATACGTTTCTACGAATTTTTAGCGAAACTGAAAATTTTACTATTACAGAGCTTCCTCTAGGAGGAAGCAATAGTTTATCTGGACTTTCGGATTATTGGAAAAAAAGTAACGTAACTTTACTTCCAGATACTGCAATGCGTATGCTCGCGTATAATCTTCTGTATTTTTATTTCCAATTGCCTATACCTATCTAATTTGCACCCTGAGTAAAGCGAGGACAGCATCGCACAGGCATCGTTAGATAAAAATGAAATCATAGAAATAATTTGCACATGGCAGTTTTTAGTGTAAGATAATGTAGTGTTTTATTCTCCAAAAACGAGAAATTGTATACGTACTTAATGAGGAATAACAGTATTGTAGGATTTTGTATTTGACAATGCTTGTTTCACAGAACACTTAATCATAATAGTACATTCCAACGCTTTATTGGGGAAAAATTTTCCTGTTTTTTAATATTCGGTAAACAAATAGAATTTTCCTTTATTTTTTTAATTATATAAGAATTGATATTATCAATACATTGATATTAATTCATGTTTTTAACTTGTTTCAATAGGTCCATCTCCTGTAGTCTTTTCAGCCTTCTTCTTCTTCTTTTTTGCAGATTTTGGATTTGCGGAAGTATTCAACAAGGCCTGAAACAAAAATAAAAACAATGTTTACCATTAGGTAATTTCGACTTTTAGGTTCTTGTACAATTAAAAAAGAAACGTCTATGACGCTGTTAGAAAAATTAATAGGATCCAACCACTTCAAATATTTGAAAAAAAAATTTTTAATGACTATCATAAGAAATTTCCTGCAACATACGCTTTTGAAACCCTTTTACTTTAAAAAAATCATAAATACAAGACTATGAAAACTAAATAGGGATTATGTATGAAAAAAAAAATTAGGTTCGTCATGTAGAATGATGTAAAATAATTAACATGTACTTTTTCTTCATTCATATAAATTACATAGAAATAGACAAAAAATAACGTTTTGTGTTTAATCCATGCTATGTAAATACAATAAAAAATTATAAAAATATTTGAGTAGATTTTAAATTTTATTAAAACTCTGCAGGGGTATAACATCTTTAAATCTTGGAAAAATCGAATTTTTATTGCTTATGCAATGCCACCGGTTGGCACCGTGTAAAAATGCATGGTGGGCTCGGAACCACGCTTAGCGAGGTACAGTCCGCAGCGACTTACGCCTCTGAACATACAATTTAAAACTTTTTACCGAATTTAAAATTGTTTTTACAAATACAACAATTTTTTACAAACATTTTTTTAAATTATTCACTTTTTTTAGAAACCTTTTAAGATTTCCGAAACTTTTTGAAACTTTGAGGTTTGTCTGTTTTTGTCCAAGGTTTTCATGAACTTAACCAACAAAACAACCCAATAAAAACATAAAATACTCACATTTTAAGTAATATAAAGTCGCAAGTTGTGCTACTATATTTCTGATCTGTGCTACACTTCGCGGCAAATCGTGAGTTGTGCTAGTTTTCGTATGAAAATTTGAACTGTGCTAGTCTTCGTACGGAGCGACGATATACTGTTGAGTATTACAAACACATACGAATCACGCACTAATACTACTTAGATAAAGGAGTAGCGCAAGATAATCTCGAAAACGGATAATGACGGAACTGTAATTATCGACCTATTTAAAATTATTGAATAATGAGCAAAAACTTCGAAAAATAAAAAATATACAACAAAACACAACTAAATTATTAGTGTAAACTATGAATAAAAAAAAACGTAAATAACTATATAAAATTGTTACAAAAATAAGTTCAAAATTTAAATAATAATTAGTTTTGATTTAAAATATTTCAATAGAATTATTAATTAATTACTATTAATAATTCTATTGAAAATACGGTATTGTTTGCTCATTAATTGAAAATCTTCTTGTTTATTTATAGTATTTACATTCATATTGATAAAAAAGCTTTCTGAAATCAGTCTTTTGTACCTGTTGCACTCACGATCTAAAATTATAACATTATCAAAATCAAAACTATGTGAAGGATTATTTTTAATATGCGTCGGAATCGGTAGTATTTTGTCATTAGAAGTTTTTTTGTGTTTATCAATCCCTTTTTTTAAATTCCTTTTTGTTTGACCAATATACGTAGCCGGGCAACTATTACATTCAAATTGATATATCAAATTAGTTTCGCTCCATTTTTCTAAAACATCTTTGCCCAACCTAACAATACAATTTAATTTGCGTGTCATTAACGGAACACGATGTAGACCAAATTTTTTGAAAGTATGTTTACAAGAATAAAAAAATCTTTCATGAAATGGTAAAGATACTATTTGTGCTGGTTGTTAGTGTGTATATTGTAGGTTATTATTAGAATTAATAGAATAATTGATTTTTCTATAGCGTTTACGAACACAAGAATCAATAAACCAAACCGGATAATCATTATTAAGTAAAATATTGTTAACGATGAAAATACAGCATGAAAAGACTCATAGGAAAGTAACAAAGCTCTATCAACTAAATTATAGACAATATTACGTTTGAGTTGTATAGTATGATTAGAATGATAATTTAAAACTCTACCTGAATTAGTAGGTTTTTGAAACCAGTTTGTAATAATACAATTATTGTTACTAGATAAAGTAACATCAAGAAAGGATATGTTATTATTAGTTTCAACTTCGTGTGTGAACTGTAAGTGACTATTGTAACTATTAAAAATATCCAACACTATACCAATTAGTTCCTTTTTTATGCATAAATTAGGAGGATCGTGCTGTGAAATTGCGTCGGATGAAGATCTGAAGAATTTTTTAGCCCCGATCACAGCCAACTGAAGTACACACACCTCATTCCACGTAGATCACCATCATCTGAATCGTCTACCACATCTTCAATCACTCCTAAAGTATCTCTGTCTGAGGGTCTACGAGTCTGCCATTTCAATGCGAACTCTCTTACGGGTCACAGTGAGATGGTCAAGCTCTTCTTGTTCATTCGTCCCCTCTTTTACGTGATAGCTGTGACAGAAACCTGGCTTGACGAGAAGGTAACTTCTATTCCTTCACTGGAAAACTATACGCTCTACAGACGTGACAGAAACAGGAACGGGGGAGGTGTGGCCCTCTACATCCATCACTCACTGACTGCAAACGTATTATCATCCTTTGATGGAGCTTGGTCGGGCAAGCCGGGCAAACCGGAGTACCTTTTCTGTGAGGTCTCCGCAAAGGGAGTTTCACCCATCTTTGTGGGAGTTGTGTATCGTCCACCACATGTCCCTTTTATTCAGGATAATAACTTCATTGAACAGCTGACTACTTTTATGCACAACTACTCCACAAAGTTCATTATGGGTGATTTCAACGCTGACCAACTGTCCTTATCCGAAGATGCCAAGTTCATCAAGGCCTATATTAAGGAAAACTCCTTATTGTCGGTCCCTTATGGTGCCACGCACCATAAAGAGGACTCCGACACCTGGCTTGACCTCTGCTTAATTGATGAGCAGGATCGCCTGCTATCACACTACAAGACTGATACTCCTTTCATCAACGGACATGAACTAATCACTGCCACTCTCGACGTACAGATCCCACGCTACGTACCTAAAGCATACTCTTACAGAAAATACAAGGGAATCTGTGCCGAGAAGCTAAAGGACTTCCTTGGCACATGTAACTGGTCATCTCTCGCTACGTCATCACTCGACGAATGCATCACCCTTCTTAATGCTAACTTAACGAACGCCATAAATCATCTCGCCCCATTACGGACTGTAACGGGACAGACTTTATAGAAGGTTTCGCAGAACTCGTCTACCTTGTGATCGATATTTTTATAGAGTAGCAAGGGACGACGTTCACAGACAGGTTGAGGAGGCCAGGCTGAATTATTATTATTCACGCCTGTCAACCCTAACTGATGTCGCTGAGATCTGGAGAGAGCTTGAAAACCTTGGAATCACCACCTCTAAAGTACCATCACCTTCTCGCTTCTCTACAGATGACCTCAACAAACACTTTAGTTCCATCTCCGATGATCCACTGGCTCCTGCAGTTGAGGTCTTTCTGCGTACCCTCGAGAGTCTAGACTTCCCTGAGCATTTCAACTTCAAGGTTATTATAGAATCGGACGTTTTGGCTGCTGTGTCGCACTTCCACACCCAGGCCAGAGGCAACGATGGCATCCCACAGGTTGTAAATTCAAAGGCACTGTCCGTACTCGCTCCTTTACTATGTCGGATTTTCAACCTGTCCTTGAGCGAGTCACGCTTCCCCTCTGCCTAGAAGATGTCGCTGGTGCGAGCACTGAACAAGGTCAGTTCACCCACAGCTCTGACTGACTACCGTCCAATTTCTCTCCTCTGTTTTTTATCAAAGGCGCTGGAGTGGCTGGTGCACAGGCAAGTCTCGGAATATCTTGAATCAAGACTACTCATTCACAACCTACAAACAGGTTTCCGCACCGGTCACAGCACACAGTCTGGCTTAATTAACCTGACTGATGATGTCAGGCTTGGCATAAACAAAAAGAAGGTCACGCTTCTGCTTCTATTTCAGCAAGGCGTTTGATACGGTGTTTCACGTCAGGCTCATGAGAAAGCTATCCTCTTTCGGCTTCTCCAAGCAGGTGATCCGCTGGCTTGCATCTTACCTTACGGGAAGAAAGCAGGCCGTTATTGGTGACGACGAGCTCTCCACCTTCCAGCCCCTGAACACCGGTGTCCCGCAGGGATCGGTTCTAGATCCCCTGCTGTTCGCGTTGTACATCAATGACATCGGTTTTTGTCTGGATTCAGATGTGTCCCATCTAATCTATGCGGATGACTTGCAAATATACAGCCAATGCCACCTTGAGGAGCTCGATTCTTGTTCTGACAAGATGAGAGCTAGTGCCGAAAGGATAATGGGCTGGACTGCACAAAATCACCTTAAACTTAATGTCCTCAAAACTAAGGGAATCGCCGTGGGTTCCCCCTACTATATTAATGTTTTACCAACTGTTGCTAACACCTACATCAACATAGGAGGAGCCCAGGTCGACTATGAATCATCCGTGCGCAATCTGGGGTTGGTGCTTGACTCCAAACTAACGTGGAAAGAGCACGTTAGACAACTATGCAAACGTGCTCACTCATTAATGTACAGGCTATACTTTTTCAGGAAAAGCACAATCTCAGGTTGCATAAACATCTCGTGCAAGCACTCCTATTTCCATTCATCGACTACTGCTCATTGGTATACTGTGACCTGACCCAAGAACTTGACACAAAACTCCAGAGACTCGTAAACACGGAAATTCGAAACATCTATGGTGTAAGGAGGGCACACACACACGAGCACATCTCCCCTTACAGGCGTGAACTGCAACGGCTTACGAAAACTGTTCTACGAAAACTGTTTAGCACAGCTGTGCCTTCTTACATCTTGGCCTTTTATGACTTTCACGTCGAGCTCAGGCCTATGAGGGGGGAGGTGACGCCTCTGGACATCCCGACTTTCAAGACGGAGAGGCTGAAAGGTTCATTCCATATAAGCGCCTTATACCTCTGGAACTCGCCACCATCACGCCTTCGCAATACTAAATCCATGTCACAATTCAAACAATTAGCTAAAGAATAATTTTTTGCACTGAAAACTCATAATCATCACACAAACACTTACACTCCTCCACTTTATATATATCATTTCTCATTCACTCTATATATATCATCTCTCACACACACAAATTATAACTTGTTTTACTTTATACTGTATTCATTTTGAATTGTACAATACAATGTACAGAAATAAAAACTTATTTAATCTAATCTCTCTCTCTCTCTCTCTCTCTCTCTCTCTCTCTCAGTGCTTCCTGCCTCTGGAATAGCCTACGATCTCACCTTCGCAACAAACTATCCATATCATACTTTAAACAACCAGCTAAATCATACTTCTTTAAATTGGAAAACACGCAAACATGACACAAACATACACACCCATCCACATCATTTCACCTCATTCCATTTACACTTCACACTATCACTTCTTATACAACCATTTTTTATCTTATCTGTATTTACTATATTTAAATATGTACAACATAATGTACAACAATAAAAACATATAAATCTAAATCTAAATCTCTAACGCCATCAATCTCCGCATATATAGGCTAGCTAGAGACAATGCTCACAAACAAGTCGAGGAAGCCAGGCTGAATTATTACTATTCACGCTTGTCAACCTTGACTGATGTTGCCGGGATCTGGAGAGAGCTGGAGTAACTTGGAATTTCTGCCACCAAGGCCCCTTCACCATCTCGTTATAACACAGATGAACTCAACAACAGCATTTCAGCTCGACCTCCAATGATCCGTTAGCTCTGCTGTTGAGGATTATCTTCTCACCCTGGAAAGTCATGACCTCCCGGAGCATTTCGAGTTCAGCACCATAACGGAATCGGATGTGTTGGCTGCAGTATCGCACTTCGACACTCAGGCCAGGGGAAGCGACGGAATCCCTCAGGTTGTCATCTCATTGCATTGCCAGTTCTCGCTCCGCTACTAAGCCATATTTTCAACCTGTCTCTGAGCGAACCCTGTTTGCCATCTGCCTGGAAATTGTCACTTGTGCGTGTACTCAACAAAGTCAGTTCACCAACAGCCCTGACTGACTACCGTCCGATTTCACTTCTCTGCTTTCTCTCCAAGGCCCTGGAGTGGCTAGTGCATAGGCAAGTCTCACAATACCTTGAATCAAGACTCTTTCAAACAGGCTTCCGCACTGGCCACAGCACTCAGTCTGGCCTAATTAAGCTAACTGATGATGTCAGGGTCGGGATAAACAAAAAGAAAGTGACACTTCTCCTCTTTGACTTTAGCAAGGCGTTTGACACTGTATGTCACGTCCGGCTCCTGAGAAAGCTATCCACCTTCGGCTTCTCTAAGCAGTTCATCCGCTGGTTTGCCTCCTATCTCACTGGAAGAGAGAAGGCCGTCGTTGGTGACAATAGCGAGCGTTCCTCTCCGCGGCGTCTTAACATCGGCGTCCCGCAGGGCTCCGTCTTAGATCCCTTGCTGTTCGCATTGTACATCAACGTCATCGGTTTCTGCCTTGATTCCGATGTTTCCCATCTTATCTATGCGGATGACTTGCAAATTTACAGTCAATGCCACCTCGAGGAGCTCGATTCTTTATCAAACAAGATGAGTGCTAATGCTGAGAGGATAATAGGCTGGGCTGCGCAAAATAGGCTTAAACTCAATGTTAATAAAACCAAAGCAATTGTCCTGGGCTCCCCTTACTACATAAATTTACTTCCCTCAACAGCTAACACTTTTATTAATATCGGGGGTGTCCAGATCAGCTTTGAATCCTCTGTGCGTAATCTGGGATTGGTGCTTGACTCTAAACTCGTTAAACGTTACGCAAGTGTGTAAGCGTGCTCACACGCTAATGTACAGGCTCTACTTTTTCAGAAAGAGTACCAATCTCAGGTTGCGCAAGCATCTTGTGCAAGCACTCCTATTTCCGATCATCGACTACTGTTCTCTTGTATACTGTGACCTGACGTAGGAACTCGACTTAAAACTACAGAGGCTCGTGAACACAGGAACTCCGTACATCTATGATGTAAGGAGAGATGAGCACATCTCCCCGTACAGGCGGGAGCTGCAGTGGCTAACCACTGCCGGACGCAGGAACTACTTCACAGCTTGTTTCTTACGTAAAATGTTTAACTCGGTCGTACCATCATACGTACTGGCCTTTTTTAACTTCCGCGTCACACTCCGACCTGTGAGGGGCGAGGTGACACCTCTGGAAATTCCTACTTTCGCGACGGGGACGCTGAGGAACTCGTTTCATATCAGCGCTTCACACCTATGGAATAACCTGCCATCACACATCATAAACACTTCATCCACCGTCACTTTCAAAAAACTTGCTAGGGATCACTTTTTTCAACTCGAAAACACATAAATTCTAGGCAGTTCACGCACACACAGACACCTACTTTTTCGCTCATTCCACTTTCACTATCGCCTCACTCTCACACTATACATACTTTAAACATGCCTCAATGTATTATTTATTGTATTGTTTTTTTTCTTCTTTTCTCACGTGCAACACTGTAAACTTATAATCGTACAATATAATGTACGCAGAATAAAACTAATCTCTCTCTCTCGACTCACACTCTCGGCTCTCTCTTACTCTCTTCACTCGAGGCTCCCGTCGTCGCCTCCTGGAATCCTCCCGGACCTGGTGGCAGCTGGCTTCTTCGGCAGTCCCACGCCGATGTTGCTGGCTGCTCTCGTCCTCTCGATGATGATAGCGTACTGGCTCGCTTCCTTTCTCTCGTGCTGATATGGACGCTCGGGAGACTCTCCCCAATTCTCCTCTAATTGTCGACCTCTCGCAAAGGTCGACGTGTTCCGTCATCAGTCAGGAGAGAACTGGAGGATTTCCCGCTCGTTCTCGCGCTCACTCTTTCCTCGCGCCCGTCGGGCCCGCGCTTCTCGCTGGCGCTTCATTGGTTCGCAGTCCGTGCGGATAACGAGCCACTCATCGACGCCCGCTAATTGGCTCGCGACATTCGGAGGACCAATCAGCGCGCGCGCCGACGAGGCTCGCTCTCGTGCCAACGATGCTCACTCTCGCGCTGACGTTGACCGTTAGCTAGTCCGTTCCTCGAACCAGAGGACGGGCCTGCGCCGACAACAAGAAGCCGACTCGCTTGTTTCTTTCGCGCACTCAGGGCTTGACCGCATCGACCGAGATTCCTCGTATCGACGCGGCTGCGACGTTTACAACGTCGCACCGCATTCTTGAAGTCCAAACAGTTCGGTGATTTCGCTATTCTGCAGAACGTCCTGCACGCATTTGCCCTAATGACCTTGCCTAGTGGAGGGAATTCCAACAGGCTTTCCATAGCGACCGTAAGTGTCGTTCGCATGGATCCCGTGATTCCCTTTCATAACCAATCTTTGCACCCTGTCTAGTGCCCCGTTGTTTGTGTTTTCAACTCACATTTGTGACCCCATATTAGTGCCGCATGAGTGAGTCTTGGTTTGATGATTGTATCACATAGCCATCTCACTTTTTCCGGTTCTAGACCCCAGGTATTGCCAAAGGCCCTCCTGCAGGCCCAGAAAGTGCCTATGGCTTTCTCGTATTTATTAGGGTGACACCATGGAGTTGATGCCCTTCCATCAGCTTGGTCTTATACCTGTTCGTACACAGCATGACACTGACTTTGTTAGGATTAATCTCCAGTTTTACTTTATTACACTATTTCTTCACCAAGTCCAGTGCGAACTGCATTAGACCTGATAGCACGTCCTCGTCGTCCCGCCTAATCAGGATGACGATGTCGTCTGCGTATGCCTGTGCGTTTATATCAGCCTCGTTCAGAATGCAGAGCAAGCTGTCCACCACCAGGGACAATAGTGTCGGTGATAGCACCCCTCCTTGTGGGCATCCCTTCCTCACCACTCCTTTGCTAGAGTACGTTCCCTAAGTTACTACTATCGTCTTGGTTCTTAGCATAAAGCTGATCCACCTAGCGACAGTTGCTGGTACTGCGTGCTCCGCCATGCGTGCCCAAAATGGCCGCGCTGGTCGTGTAATTGAGAGCCCTCTTGATGTCTAGAAAAGCCACCAATATCAAACCCCTGTTATTTATGCTATTTTGAATAAAGCTTACCGCGTCCACCAGCGCTGTGTCCTGCAACTTCCGTATCTGGTATGCATGCTGTTTATTGTGCAGCGACGCTTCTACCAGTGATGACTCCTTGATGTATCTGTCAATCAGCCTTTCCAGAGTATTGAGTAAAAACGAGGTCATGCTGATTGGCCTGAAGTCCCTTGTGACTCTGTGTTGTGTCTTACCTGGTTTGGGCAGGAATTCCACCCTCGTCCGACCCCATTCTTCTGGCACATATCCTAATGCCAGACAAGTTCGGTACGATTTCTCCAAGGCTGGGACTAATATGTCCATGCCCTGTTGCAGCAGAGCCGGGAAAATGTCGTCCAGACCTGCCGCCTTGTAGGGCTCCTTTGTTGCTGGCACTTTTGCAACCGTTGCTTGTGATTTGTTCACTTGGTACATGTAAGTCTTGTGCGCTCTCGTGACAGCTTTTATCTAATGAATCCCAATTCCGCATATACATTACACATTGGTTAAATCCAGCAACAACAAAAACAAATATATATATAGTGTGTATATGATATTTTTTGGTAGAAATAGTGTATATTGTAAATATTTTTTTTAATTTACATAAAAAGAAAAAAATTTCATCAGACAAATATATATATATATATATATATATATATATATATATATATATATGGGACGATCCATGTCAACCGGATCAGTGCTGTGTCCAAAATT
>JAZHPH010000865.1:626-19136 GCA_037356405.1 Nasonia oneida | reverse complement strand
TTACATTTTGACATCAGAATTGTAATTATGAACTCCAAAAACCCCTGAGTATCAAATTTAGAGCCAGTCAAAAGGTTATCTTCTATTTTCAATTACAAGAGCCTATACGGCTGACATATTGTATCCGCCATCTTGAATTTCACCATTTTTAGACTTGATCCATATTTTATGTCATTAATTACTTTTGCATAAACATTTTTAGCCTGATGCGCTCATTCATTTTGAATAATTTCTGTAATGAAACGAAAGTCCTACATTAAGCCATTGTATTAAGCCGCCATATCGTGTCAGCCATTTTGATAATCGAAAAACGCCACTCTGCTCCAAAAACTAGACGAAAAAACACAAATTTTGAAACCTCGATTGACTCTTAAAAGTTTAAACAATTCTGGAGAGCAGGGGGTGTCCGGTTGACAAATAATGCCTCATATATATAATATTGACGAATATAGCACACTTTCCCTTATATCGGATATATCGCTTTTTCCAAACCTAATATCTTCACAAAAAATGGAGATATCGATCTGATTTTTTTTCTTAATTCAACCGTAGGTCATACCAATTGAGGAAAAATTATTGGAAATGCAAGCATCCCCCATTCAGGGAGTGAAATTAGGTGGTTGGAGGGTGAAAACATGGAGAATCGCCGAAAAAATGCTTCAAGGGTTTTCGTGGATGCTGAAAACGTTTATGGCAATGATTTTACTAACAGTCCTCACTTTGACCATCCCATCCCTCACTCTAGGGGTGAGTTTGGGGGGTTGGAGGGTGAAAACATGGAGAATCGCCGAAAAAATGCTTCAAGGGTTTTCGTGGATGCTGAAGACGATTATGGCAATGACTTTATGAACAGCCCCAACTTTGTTTATGGTTTTCAGTTACTATCCCTTACTTCAAGTGTGAAAGTGAGAGGCAGAAGGGTTGAAATAGTTTTATTTACGCCTTAACTATAATAGCCAATTTATTATTTTAAAAGCGGGACTAAAGTAGTTTTTTATTCCCTCGTGTTTTTTTCTTGATGATTTTTGAAAATTTTAAATTTTAAGAAAAATTAAAAAAAATAAAAAATGTTATAAACTGAAAGACTTCGGTAAGAATATTTGTAACAATACAATCATGTTCTATGATTTTTTTGGCTATGATCTAAGTGGCGCAATTTATTTCTATAAGCAAACATGTATTTAAATAATCTATCACTAAGCTTTGAATTTTTAGTAAATGATAGACATTAAGAAACAGTTTTTTCCTACGATGACTTTCTTTATTTTGATGTTTTCTACTTCTGTGATTTTTTTAGGAATGCTCCAAGCAATTCATAAGCTTTGCCACAGGCTTTAAATACGAATTTTAATAATTTTATCACAAATTTATGGATATCTTTATTTTTAGCCAATGATACAGGGTCTCTGCCATTCTAAGACCCATACAGGAACTTTTGCACTATAAAAAGGTATCTCCATGAATTTTTTGGTGGTCGTAGTCCGGATCGAAATCTTACTTAGATAGGTATAAGATATATATATATATATATATATATATATATATATGACTTTAAGGCTATTTTAATTAAAAAGGTGAGAAAATTTTACAAAAAAAAAAGTATATCCATGTCTATAGTGAAAAATGCTTCCCTGAGAGGTTATGAATTAATTAATTTGTGCTAAAAACCCAAAAATTGCCAAAATTGACATCTTTGGCTCCATACCATTTTGGTAAAAAGTAATTTAAAAATCTGAAAAAATTCAGATGCATTCAAAACTGTTTCTGGAACAGATTTACCGTGGGTTGAAGAAAAAAAAATTTGTGATCTTCGATTTGACAGGGAACCACCCGTATGTATGTGTGTGTGTATGTGTGGTAAATGTTTAGTTAGATGCACACGTACATTCATATATACATTTAATATTAGAATCAATACTAATTTTGGAAAATTTTTATTCCCTTCGTTATATTTAAGTTTGATATATATTGATAAATTGTTGATTATAATCATAATAATACAAATGATTGCATACAAGAGTGTGTATAAAATATAAATAAAGAAAAAACTTATTTATAACTAATATATAACTGATATATATAAACCTGTCGCGCAAAACATAAACAAGCAACACGTGTGTGTATATATGTCGCGCGAAACATAAACAGACAACACCATGAGTATAAAGGTAGGTCGAAAGCGTGGAGATCGTTAGTGTGTTAGCAGTCGTATATTAGCTTTTTTTGACGAGACAACTGAAAAAGGTGTTAGATTTTTTATTGTCCATTATGTGTGATTATTATGTTAACTACAGTGATATATTTCTTACAATGAAAAATAATAAACATTTGAGTGAAGAAGAACGGAAAAAAGCTGTTATCAACTTTATTATACGTTCTATTGATGTAGAATATAATGAAAATCTGATTAATATAATAAAAGAGAGACTTCGAATAAGCTTTTATAATAACTACAACAGAAAATTGTATAAATATTCGAGATGCAATCGTAATTTCGCATTCTTCGAAACAAACAATAAAAAATGGCTGCAAGGAAAATTGAGATTAACTTTCGACTTATTAAACAATAATCCTGAACCTGCAGGTAAGATAATTCAAAAATATATCGGTATAAACATTGTTATAGTCGTAAAATTCCAATTTCTGAAATATATATATATATATATCTGTGCACCATATACATAACATTGTTATTGCCAGCATCAGCGAGTCGAAGTAACTACACACATACATATACAAACATACACACACTCACACAGATCTTTATAAATTATTAGGTAAGTTTTGTTTAAAAATTTCTCTTCAAGTCGCATATATGTATACGGCACTGTGTGTGTGTTTGTGCGTACGTATTTTATTCAGATAAATTACATCTATATAATATTCTATATAATTTCTAGAACATTAACTTCGTAATTATAATTTAAAATCAAGTTGTTCTTATCAATGTGTAGAAAACAAAATTATAAAGAAAAATGTATAATTTTGGGAAATCTATAAAAAAAAAGAAACGTGTTTTAGAATTTCACTAAACTACAATATAGTTGCCATTTGATTTACAATTATGTAGCATTCTACGATTTCAAATTTTTATTTTATTATATTGATGAATGTTGCACATTTTAAACTTTGTAATAGAGATTGATAATTATATGAATCAAGGCAAATATACGATACTTCATCGTAATTTAGTTTTCCTTCCTAGATATAAATATATTTGTCTTTTCGTCTGCTACATCATGTCATGAAATTATAGCTTTCAATTTAGTTTAAAATCTATCTAAAATAATTTTTGTGAGCTATTTTGTGAGCCATTTAAAAACTGACAGTATAAGTAAATGTCTCAGTTTTTACTCATACAAAATTGATTTACGTATTTTAATAAATAAAACATTGTTATGTCAATAACATGTTAATAAGATGCTTATAATAACTATTTTTTAAGAAAATAAACCTTACGGTCGACCTACAGTTGCATACGACGATGCTTCTACAGTTACTCAGAGAAGACGACAATATTCTTTGAGTTCAGCTATAACCGATACTCAATGTTACGAGACATAAAAAAAAATTAAGAGCTAATGGAAATCTCAGTGGGGTAAAGTTGATGGACAAAATTGTTGATCCGGATATTGCATCTGAAATTTTAGAACTAATGAAGAAGCCTGCTGAGCGTTCATGCATGTCTCTTCAAGATGCTGTGAAATTAATTGTAAATAGTAACCTGAGTATATACACCTACAAGATATCGAGGAAAATAGCACTTAAATACGGCCATGACTTATATCCTACCTACAAAGAAGTATTAATTTAATTCCATATTATTATTATGATAATAATTATTATTATTATTACTATTAAATATGACGTATATCTCTATGCAAATGGAAAAAAGTTGTTTTTACATGCATTTAAAATCAATTTCCTCACGCGCGCAGAATGTTATTTTTTTATACAGAGCCCTATTAAAAATTTTACTCAAGATCGTATGTAAGAACTTACATAAAATCATACATCAGATCTCGTCAAAGATCTTGTGTAAGATCGTACATAAGATCTTATCAGAGATTTGCGTCCAAGAACGAAGATAAGATCTTATGTTCATGATAAAAAAAAAATTATTTTCATCAAATATTCATTCATGATCTTACGCAAGATAGTATACAAGATCTTGCATAAGACATTACGTAATATCCGGGGAGTTCAGGAGTTCCACGAAGGAGGAGGAGACGAGGAAGAAACCCCCACCTACAAAACTGACTCTCCCAGGCGGGAAGAGGGATAGAGCAGATCAGCTGCAGCGGCGGCAGCCCAGGGCACTGCGGATTACGACATGCGGTCAAGAAGACGAGTGCGAAAGGTGCGGGGATGTACGAGGTTGGAGACATCGTCGAAAAGCTAGTCGGCGAAGAAGAGTTCCTGCATTTACCGGCGATCCTGCGATGGATTGGTAAAGTCGAAATCGGGACGATAATCTGACTCTAGCGGGGGGTTGTAACGAGGAACAACGTCCCTCGCCACGCTGGTAATCGAGGCAGAATAGAGAGTGACGAAATAGGGCGGCGTTGGCTCAAGCGGTAGCACGCGCGCCTAGAGATCTCGGGAGCGCCGGATCGATTCTCGGTCCCGGCGTCTCCTTTTGTGATTTTCTCCTCTCACGTCAAGTCTCACCCCGTTACAATGATAAGTATTTATTTTGTTTGTATAATGAAAAATACGAACACCAATATAGAATTAAATAGTGTCACGGGCGCCGCGGCTTCGTCTGCTTCTCAAACTCGCCTTCGTAGCGCTACCGCGCCACTTGATAAGTGCTTTAAATTCACATCATTTTGTCAAAATACTACCAACAAATTTACATTATCTCTCACGAGATGTTTAGGCACTTGTGCATACGACTGACAAAGGTAGAAGCAGTCAACTTTTTTATGCCTACATATGCAAAAGAATGCTCTGACGTTATTCTGCTTTTCACAAGTTATATCGTCGAATATCATGATTGAATTAGAAAGTGCGCTATCTGGTGCTATAGCTTCTTCGTGTTTACTGAACGGAAAATACTTTATATCCTTGAGAGGCTCCAATAGTTGTTTTAAAAATGTATACTTTGTCTGATTAAGCGACTTGGAGTACACGTACACATTTTCAATTAATTTTCTGCCCTAAATTTTTTAGCAACAAGCTTAATACTCCTATATAAAGATGCAGAAAGTTTGAGTTGACTCATTCTCAATTCAACAGTCATGGAGAATTAATTTACTCTGACTCTTTCTGGCAGTTCATCCATACTCAAAGCTCAGTATTTTCCACCCATCGAATTATCACCGCATAAACATCGAAGTTCCGTCACAAGTCAAGAGCATAGATAACTTACAAACACGCATAGTCGATCAAGACGGACATCTTGTCGTCAATTTACGAGACGAATCTATTACTATCTGATTGCGTCTAAAACCAACGTAATGTGCACAGTTTATAATAGCAACGTCGGTAGAGGCTGTATAAGCAAACCGACATGTCGTTCAGTTATCAGTCGTCGGCGAAACGCCAAAGCGCTAACACGGCAAAACATAAAGTTCCTAAAAAGCCTAAATTTGCAAGTCATCGCCCGTGGTGGAAAATAACTTGCATACTATTCTGCTGTTTGACAAAAAATGGACGAGATTCTAAGCATACAGTCACCAGTAAGCTTTGATGAGTCCTTAGCACAATGAGATTGTATAGGGTTGATGAGCTGGACGCTCATCAACCCTATAAAATCTTATCTTACAACAACAGTGACGAAATTCGCTTCGCCATTCAACATCAAGGTTTGATCCTTTTAACATTGCGTAGTTCGCTGCACTTTTGCGGTAAATCAACTAAACCAAATGGCACTGCTCTAGCACGTACTAAGCTAGTAAACAATGCTATCTGTCACATGTTCGAAGAAATCACAGTCATGAAAAACTCGATTTCACACAATCCCAGTCAAAGTTTAATAATAAAAAATGCAGGCTGGTTAGACATTGCAGAGACTAAATCACTGACCAATGCCTCCGGCTACTTCGACGTGAACATATCGCTGATATGTTCACGTCGAACGTGAACAGTGTTCACGAACACAGTTCACGTGAACAGATCGCTATTACGACAAAAATCGCTTCTAAAGTTGTAGTTTGTCAAATAGTGTTTTAAAAAAATGTTTGCCACAGTAGAAAGTTGTATTTTGAAAATTTCTACAATTTTTATGTTTAACATTTTCATGTGAAACGTAAATCCGCAAAGTTTTATGATGAATACTGGTTTATTGTTATAAAATATCGATTTTGGCCTGTTAACTCGAAATAAAAGCATTTTCACGCTTAAAAGTAAATAGAAATAAGTTGTATTTCTTTGAGATCTACAACTTTTCTATAAAACTTTTTTTTGTAGAATGCATAGAATTCGAGTTAGAGCCAAAAAACCGTTTTTAGCGATTTTTGGATGTGACCGTATTCTGCGTATACATACAGGATCGAGCCCAAAATAAATTTGGCACCCTGCTATTACAAGGAGAGTTCGCACACTTTTTTAGCCCGATTGATAAAAGTCTCTTAGAGATAATCGTGTAACACCAAAATTTTTATTCAAAAAACACGCAAAAATTGAACAAATTGTGCCCGCATTTTAAAAAAACGTAGACGATTGGGATAAAAAAAATAGTTTTTAGGTTTGTGCAAGAGGAGACTCCTTCCAAAATTTCAGCCCGATAGGTCAAAAATTGTGTGAGATATCGCATCTCACAAATTTTTCGATGACTAAACTATAAGGCACTTCCGTGTCACGGTCGTGCCTAAAAACTATGGCTGTGAACTCTAAAAATTTTATTTTTCAATAATTTGATTTAAACAAAAATTTCTTAAACTCGAGTTCACAACCAGAGTTTTTTGTTATCATCCAGATGGTAACACCCATATAGGCACACATTATATTGTTTTTTTGCTTTTAAGAATTATCTGGAAATTGAAAGGGTACGGTCCAAATTTCGTGCAGAGATCTGAGCAGAAATATCTGCAGAGATCTATGGATAGATCTCTGCACTTTTTTTGACCAGCTGAAGAAAAGCGGGCAAAATAAAATTTTTTCGCCCGCTTATTGAAAATGTTCAAATCTTCTAAACTCGCGTGAAATTCAACAAGTGCCGTTCGAAACGCGAGAATCAGTACATGCGTTACAAAAAATATGGCATGCACCAAGGGCTAAGCGGGCTTATTGGCCTCGAGTGGTTGCAGTACTTGTCTTCGGCTCGTGCTAACTCGCCTCGTACTGCAAACTCCACACTCGGTCTAAAAAAGCCAACTTTACGCCGTAGTACAGAATTTACTATTAGTATAATGTCTTACTTATTTTTAATTGAATTGAAGTTATGAACTATTTCACTATTGTATTTTCGTATTTATTGTACTACATAAAAGGAACTTCATTCATTCACTCTTGACATCCTGGAAACTAGTAAAAAGTTTTCACAGTGTACTTCTTGACAGCTTATGTATGTATGAACTTTTGACGAGTCTTCTATGCTACGGATATAAAATGAGATTACATTGTTTATATCTTTTATACATATCGTAATCGCCTTTAGTGATCCTATTTTGAGATTTTTATTTTTGGGACAATACAGGTATAAAAATTAAAGATTAATTTTCATCATTTATTTAAATTCAAAAACATGGTCTTAAAAATAAAAAAATCTTTAAATGTGAATCGAATTAGATTTATCGAAAATCTTCACGTTATAGTCCATTGATTATATGCTTGTAATTCAACATATAATTTGTGAACCAATACAATTTTTAAGTTAGGTAATAGTATTTGTTCATTAATTTCGACAAATCGATTTTTTTGTCACTCATTCCCGTTAAATTGTCAAATTATTTATATAATTATCAAAAGCCAGATGAGTGAAAACGCAATATTTTGATAAATAACTTTTTTAATATTAGCGATGGTTCAATTTTAAGTTGCATAATTTCTAAAAAAAACTACACAAAAAGAGAAGCTAAAGGGGGCAGATACGCTTTAAATTAAACAAAAATAAAAAATCACTTTTCATCGACACATATGTACCCAAAATCATTTAAAAGAATGATTACACTATAAAATCTATTCAGTTATATTAAAATAAATACAAAAAGATTTTCATATGTGCTACATACTCGTAATCCTGGTATATGGAATTTACAAAAGTTGTTTTCATTTTTTTGATAATGTAACAGAGTACATATATCAGAGTAGCATCTTTATATATATATATATATATATATATATATATAATTAATAAAATAATTGAATATATTAATTTAAGGTGCATTTGTTTCCTTAATCATACGTATATAATATAAAACGTATATTATGTAAAGCGACAATATTTTAATTTATTTTATATTTATGTTAAAAACTCACAGTCATTTGGGCAAGATTTCCATACAATAACTTCGGTACTAACTGTCATCACAACAGTTATGAAAAGTATGTAAACTCTTTTTAACGAAGAGGTCATATTTGATGCGTATATCTGAGTCAAATGATAGTAGCCTAAAGAGTGAATCAAGAGAAACCAGATAACTAGAACGTCGAGATGGGGGAAGAGGACACAGGTCAATTGAAGAGCTATCTATTTAAGAGTATTACTCTGTACCATGCTTTATGAGATTAGCTAATAACGCCATGAAATGAAAATTAATTTTATTACGAAAAATAAATTGCATATTATACAAATGTATATTAACATTTCTTAAAGGTTTATTTATTACAAGTATCAAAATATTGTTTTTCTTAATTATGTATACATCATAACATCAAACAAAGATTATTTTGTGCAACACAAGAACATTAGCATCAGTTAACATGTTTGGTTACGAAAAAACAAATTAGAAACTTATCCTTGTAACATACGAACGATTTTTGCGTTTATTGTACTGATTAATTGGAACTAATGTGACTTTTTTTTAACCGATGGGCATAAAACTTATGTTACCAGACAAAAAAAAAACTACTGCCAATTCTTCGGTACGTAGCTTCCTCCAACAAAATGTCCCTGGCGGGAAAAATCACGTGATTTATCATACGATCAATCACGTGATCAGTCACTTGATTTCTCACATGACTTATCACGTGATTTCTCACGTGAGAAATCACGTTAAAAATCACGTCAGAAATTACTCAAAATAGAATTTGTTTTTATTAAAATAAAATTATTTTGTTTTTACTAAACAATTATAAAAAATAGATTTGATGATAATCCAAAAAATTGACCGCAATAAAAAAATTAAAAAAAAAAACGCCCTAACCGAGGATTGAACCCCGGTCCTTAACTTGACAATCCATTATCTTACTGCCTGAGCTATTTTTATTTGTCTTAATGATGACTCAAAGATCATGATCATGATGAATCTCAGTAATCTATCGTTTACGCGTATAGACTATCTGCTGCTAATTGATAAAATAAGGAAAATAATTTCATTAATAGAATGAAAAAATCTAATTTTACAATTAAACATAAGTTTATTTTGAGTTTTCATCTGTGTAAATTAGAATAATTCTTCTATGCTAAATAATATAATGGTAATATCAAATTTAGATTATAAATATCAATCTTAACTTCGAAAATATTTTAAATCTTTTCAATTTTTATCTTGAAGTATACGTGTAAATTGTACAAAATCATACATCAAACATATTTGTAGGTAAAAACAGTATAGAATTTCAATACTTACAACAGCACAAATATCTCAGGCAGTAAGATAACAGATTGGGAAGTTGAGGACCGGGGTTCGATCTTCGGTTAGGGCAACGTTTTTTTAAATATTTTTGCGGTCAATTTATTTGGATTAATAACAAATCTATTTTACATAATTGTTTAGTAAAAATAAAATAATTTATTTTAATTAAAATAAATAATTCAATTTTATGAGTGATTTCTGAGGTGATTTTTAACGTGACTTCTCACGTGAGATATCACGCCAAATAATCACGTGAGAAATCACGTGATAAATCATGTGAGAAATCAAGTGACTGATCGCGTGATTGATCGTGTGATAAATCACGTGATTTTTCTCGCCAGGGGTATAGTTCAAATAGATAAAATATTTTTCAAATATACAGTATATTAATGATTTTTAAAATACTTACAATCTCAATTATTTTACATAAGACCCGTCACAATATCAAATCATATATTTTCATGAAAAAAATTTAACCTCAATATTTTAAATACCATAAGGTCCTCATAACCTCATAAAATCATGAATTGTCTTAAAACATTCTGAACTTTAGTTAGCGAGTTATAAGGTTTAACAGAAATAGTAATTTTCAGTTATACAGTGTATACCGGGTGAGAGACAAAGAATTTTAATCCTGATATCTTTTAAACTAAAGCCTTTTTACTCCTGTAATCGTACGACGTAGAAAACACATTTTTTTAGTTTTCGATTTTTAGGTTGAAAACTAGTCATCAAAATGGTTTAAAATTATTACAGCAAATAGATATTATCGTTTTTCATTGTCATACATTTTTTCAAAACGTTTGACGATTTAGTTAGATATTAAATTTTTTTAAATCCCCCTTTTTATCATAAAAATTGAAAGGAACAATCAAACTGGAAAATCTTGCGGAAAAAAGTAGGCAATTTTATACTCTTTAGATGCACTATTGTTGAATATATTGTATAGATCATATTATCAAAAATAAAAAAGCAAAAATATTTTTTCATAAATCAAAAAATGGCTTTAATATGGCCATAAAATGGTCAGAATCATAAAAAATTGTCCTTAATTCAGAATCAGAAAACATATATGCATGCCAAATTTTATTACGATCGATCGCGCGGTTCCAGAATTATGACGGTATACGTAGATACACCCCCCCCCCCCCCCCCCCCCCCCCCATATACACAGACAGCCATCCGCAGGGACATTTTCTAAAAACGCATGATTTGTACTCCAAACACCTCCAAATGCGTTTCTCCAAAGTTTCAGCGAAACTGAATATTTTAATATTACAACGCTTCCTCTTAGGAGGAAGCAATTTTTTATAACACAAGCACGATTTTTGCGTTTCTCTGTCCGATTAAGCAAGACTAGAGTAACTTTTTTCAAACCGGCGGCAAAAAAAAATTTTAGTGGGCCTTTTTTATATATTTGCCTGTATTTGCGGGTAAAAAAATGAAAAACACCCGCTAAAATATTTTAAAGAAATTGGTCAATAGTTGACATAAAATATACGTATGTGTGTACGTGTGTATGTGTATAAACGCGGAAATCAGTACATGCGTTACAAAAAATATGGTGTGCACCACGGGCTATGTATGCTTTTTGACTTTGAGTGATTTCGGTACTCATCTTCGGCTCGCGCTACCTCGCCTCAATTCGTATCGCAAACTTCACACTCAGTTTAAAAAAAGCCTGCTTAACGCTTAACAATATGCTATTTTGTAACACATGCATGATTTTTGTGTTTTTGTACCTGTTTAGCGGGCGTAAAGTGCAAGTTTTGCTTTCTCCTAGAGACAAGTTTCATTTCGCTAAAACTTTATAGAAAGGTATTTTGAAGGTGTTTGGAGTTCGAATTATACATTTTTTAGGAAATGTCCATGTAGATAGCTGTGTGTGTATGTATGTATACCGTCATAATTCTGGAACTACGCGACTAATCGTGATAAAATTTGTCATGCATATATGTTTTTATAACACGTGCATAAAAAAGACTATTTTCGGCGCCTATAAAGTGGACCGAAAATAGGGTTTTCCGAGCGTCAGACAGAATGTAGAGCAAGAGTCCCTGGTCATAATACATGTATAAATCAATCTATTTTTGCTCTCTATAAGGTAGAACGAGCCTACAATAATTTGAGAATCGGAAATCAAGAGGAGCGAAAATGGTCGCTTTCGTCTCTAGGGGCGACAACGACCATTGTCACTCCTCTTGATTATTTTTTCATCTCCTTACTAAAGTTTTAAATCGTTAAAAACCTTTGAAACAATTTCCAAAATTTTCAAGATTTTCAAAAATTTTCAAATTTATTAATTTTTAAAATTTTGATTTATATGTATATATATGCATCTATACACGCACACCGTAGTACACGACTCGAAAAACTCTATTCTCGATCTATTTCATAGGCGACAAAAATGTCTTATACACTTGTTATAAAAAGCACGGTGAACAACGAGGGGGCGAATGTACTTTTCCAGACTCGGATAATGTTTGAGCACTCGTGCTAGCAAACATCATCCTCGCTTGGAAAGCCCATTTTCGCCCCTTGTTGTACAATGTACTATTTATGATTCTGACCATTTTATGACCTTACGAAAATAATGTGCAGAGATCTATGCATAGATCTCTGCAGAGATTTCTGCGCAGATCTCTGCACAGATTTCTGCAGAATATCTTCGTAAGGGTGGTCATTTTATGGCCTTTTTTCGATTTAAAAATTTTAAAAAAATATTTGCTTTTTTTTAGATATGATTTATACAATAAATTAAGCAAGTGTTTCTAAAAGAGCATTAATTTGCGTACTTCTTCCCACAAGATTTTCAAGATTTACTGTTTCGTTCGATTATTATGATAAAAAAGATGATTTATTAAAAAAATATAATATTAGTAAAACTAAATTGTCAAAAGTTTTGAAAAAATTTATGACAAAAAAAGGATAATATCTTTTTGCTGTAAAAAATCTAAGCCATTTTGGCGACTAGTTTTCGAGCTAAAAATCAAAAACCAAAATAAATGGGTTTTCGATGTACGATTACGGGAGTAAAAAGGTTTCAAATAAATTGAAATTTTGGAAAAGGATGGATCTTATGCTTACCTTGGCTAAGTTATTTTTGCAGCATATGAAACCGATAAGTTTAAGATATTAAGATTCAAATTCGTTGTCTCTCACCCTGTATACTCCGTTTAAATGGAAATTATTATTATTAAACCTTACGACTCGATAACATATGATCAGAATATGTTTTGAAAAAATTCATAGTTTTATGAGATAGAACCCCATGATATTATAGGGTAGATAAAGCCTTTTATGGCAATACGTCTTCTATCAAAGTTACAGCTATATAAAGTTTCAAATTTTGAGTATATTCAACAATAAATCTAATACAATGTCACTTTTTCAAAAACACATAAAAGTGTATATTATTTCATGAAAGGATCCGTTGTTTAATATAGTTTATACTTATAATCTGGAGAGATACACAGAAATCCGATTCAAGATAAAAAAAAGCCACAATTTCTTAGAATCGCTTACCTTATTTAGATATTTTCTCACAAAATAACAATTACCTTTTTTCTAGGTAATTCCCTTTCTCTGTAGGTTAGGACATTCGTAAATAATATGCTCTGAAAATTCTACTAATTTGATTGGAGTATAGACAACAACCTTTTGCGATTAAAAATACGCACATCTAAAGATATTTGTTAAAATCAGGATTTATAATCATGCACAGACTTCTTATACTCGATATAATAGTCATTAATGACTTAACATTTGCTTTACTTGTAATAATTTTTATCATAGGTATTTACTTTTATAATTAAACAATGCTGCAGGACAACATCAATTCCAAGAAGTCCACATTAGAGTACGCAAAAAATGTAATATCTTTAGATCTCGTCACCTTATACATATATACTCATATAATTATATCTTATTGAATACTTAACTCACCTTTTTTACCCCTCTAATAATAATTTATATAGTTATCTGAAAGTAAATAACCATAACATAAATTTGTTTTATGCTCACTTATCATTTATCAGTTATACCATAATTCATTAACGTTCTGTTATTGTTTATTTGTTAATTTATTTTCTTTTTTGAGGGCTACTTTTTAGTTAAAATTGTTACAAGTAAAAAAGAACAGGAACTTTTACAAAAACTGATGAAATATAATTCTATCCTATGTAGGGGAGGATAAGTAAGCTATTTTGTACACTGTTTTTTATCTGATTTTCAGATTTACCCTAATGGAAATAGATTTTGTGCCAAACTGTACTTAAGTATTCAAATTCGGATTAGAGAAACAGTATATCACACTATGGCACACTTTGGCATACTTTGACACACTTTGACACACTTTGACACGTGCTTTACAAAAGTAAAAAATATGTATGTATATTTTGGCACAGTATGACACAGTATGGCACAGTATGGCACAGTATGGCAAAGTGTGGAACAGTATGGCACAGTGTGGCACAGTGTGGAACAGTATGGCACAGTATGACAAAGTATGGCATAGTGTGACACAGTACCGCTCACTTTAACACACTTCAGCACACTTTGGTACAGTGAGGTATATCCCGCCGCCAACGCGCCAAAACATTGCTACTGCACGATGCCGTTATATCGACGGTACGCGTTGAGCTTGAACCCCCTGTAGTACATAGCAATAAATTATTTAATAAAAAAAAAATGTATAACGTTGGTGAGACTTGAACCCGGAATCTTTGGGTTAGCATGCTGGTGCTCTACCATCTGAACCACGAATACTTCCCGACAAGAAATAATCTTAAGGCAAAGTTTAGGGCCTAACTACCCGGCTGAAAATAATCATATGATAATCATATGATACTTTCGTCCGAATCCTCATATGAGAATCATATGAGTGTCGTATGATATATCGTAAATTCTCATAAAAATAAATAATTATTTTGCCCCTACTTGATACTTATTAATTATCTTTCTTTGTACTGCTGATTTGTAAGTTGCATGGAGAATTTATTTTTACATAAATATTACATTGAAAAAAATCCGGATTTGTGGAGATTTGAACCCAGAACCTCAAGATTATGAAGCAATCGTTTTACCACCGAACCATCGCTCTGAGTGATCGGAGTATGGGGTACTCCGATTGTCGGAGCAAACTTGGAAGATAGTGCGGAAGCGCGCGTACATCACTACAGCGCGTATTTTTTAGGATGATAGTGATCATTATGTTTTATTGTATTACTATAATTGAATATTTGAAAACAGTAGGAATATTATCAACTACTACAGTAATACCCGTTTGACTCAAAAAGTTTAATTCGTTTATAAGCTTTCGAAAAATAAGCTCATTCGTACATTGCTTCATATCTTCACTATGCACAATCATTGAAAAAATAATACTTTCTAATAGTGAAGCAATGTTTGCAGTCAAACAAGCTATCGAAACGTATGCTACTCCGAATTTATTTTTATCACTGTGACTACCCAGAGCATTTCCAACTTCAATGTCATCATAATATAGAAAAATCGGTAATACGTATTCATTTTTGATATTATTTACACGTTTTTTCCAGAATTTACTTTGCATAATATTTGAAATTATATCACTTGTTAGAGACAATTTTTTTACATTATCTATAATTTTTCGAGCTAATTTTGGAATCTCTAAAAAATGTTGTAAAGAGTGAATTAAAGACAAGTAATAAGCAAAAACTGGCGACTGTACGAAAACAGTTTTGTTTCCTTGAATTACTTCAGTAAAAACTTTACGAATTTCAAATTTTTCTGGTTCTTGAAATCCTTTTTTTTTTTAAGAATTTTAGAACAAATTTCTCCACGTGCATCAGCCGCCCGAGAATCGACATGCTTATCGAACGCTTCAACAGTATCACAGATGCTCTTGAGGTAAGGTTCGTGGGTTACACCGACTCGTGGCGCTTCTGGGACACTGATTCGGAGCATGGCATACTCCGATCGGAGTATGCCATGCTCCGACGGCAAGAGTAGCCCGTGCTACACCAGTTCAGAGTTCCCTATGCACTTCAGGAGTATGGGGTGCTCCAAAAGTCGCTCAGTATAGGGTCTTAGTGAGGCACAGACTAGGCCCACACATAAAGACGACTGCGGAAGACAGCGAGCTCTGACTATCAGTGACGTCATAAACCATCTTCCTCTGGCAGTACTTTATTAGCTCCAGTTGCGGGCACCATTACATGCCAAGTGGGTGCCAAGTCGGGGAACCCTGTGAGGGTCACATGATTACTTGTGGACGCCACAACATCATTTCTAGTCGGGTCGTTACAGTTAATATATAAATTCGGGGTTATCTACTTCAAACAGCTTTAGATACTTGGTACTTTTACAATATCAATTAAGAATTGCCGGTAAATGCCTTGAAGCTGCTATCCGCCGTAAATGGTTAAAAAACATGAAAAAAAGTCAATAACAATCTAAATCCGGAAAAAGCAATAAAGTAATGTTTAAATAATAGCCCCAATTATTGATTAATTATCAGCCCCAACAAGGGCATCCGCCGAGAATTCAAGTTTTAAGGATTTCGACCAAAAATTTTCCAAGTCCATTAATTATCAATTATTTAAATCAATATTTATCCATAAATATTTTTATTTGCAAACATCAACATTAAAATAAGTTATTAAAAAGATGCATATTTCTAGTAAGGAATAGCCATGCAATATCAACTTTTTATTGCAAAAATGTGTTTCTTTTTATGCAAACTCACTCTATAAATTTGTTGGTGGTGAGCGTTGCACATAAACATATTATTGTTAGGCATATAGTGGTATTTAAATCATATTTTAGCATTATAGACTGCTAAATTGATTTTTAGCATAGAGGCTTATACTTGTGATATTACGGCACTTGTACAAGTACTTTGGGACTAAAAAAAGGTATCGCCAGGAATTGTTTGGTCAGGATCCGGATGATCGAACCCTCTCAAATCCTGATTTTAAGGTTTAAACGGCTTATAGGGTACGTATAATATATATATATATATATATATATATATATATATATATATATATATTTGACTTTGAAAGTATTTTTAATGAAAATTTAAGAAAATTTTACAAAAAAAAGTATCTATATGTTATATCTAAAAAATGCTTCCCTGAGGAGCTATAAATTAATTAAATCATGCTAAAAACCCAAAAATTTCCAAAATTGACATCTTTGGCACCATGCCATTTTGGAATAAAGTAATTTAAACATCTGAAAAAATTCAGGGGCATTGGAAACACTTTTTAGAACATATTTACCGCGGGTTGCAGAAGAAAAAAATTTTGGCCGGCTGATCTCACAGAATCACCCATATATATATATATATATATATATGGGTGGTTCTCTGTGAAATCGAGCGGTCAAAAAATGAATATCGGGATAACTCTGGGAATATGTTCCTTAGGTATCCACACGTATCCCTAAATTTTTTCAGATTGTTTTCATTATTCTTCGAGTTACAGAGGGTCAAGTAGGTAATCTAAGCATTTTTTGCATTTTTTACACATTTTAATTAATTCATAGCTTCCCAGGGAAGCATTTTTCACTATAGATATACCGATAGTTTTTTTTTTGTAAAATTTTCTCACTTTTTCAATAAAAATACTTTTAAATGCTATGACGGGCGATATTAGCACGTCATAAGCTCAGCATGCCGCGAGAAGAAAAACTTGTACTAAATTCACACTGTTACAGGTACCAGCGCTGGCAAGGCGGGGAGAGCCGCTGGACGACGCGAGAGAGGCGGAGAGGGGGGGAGAGAGAGAGAAAATTCGGCGACACGCGACTGAGACGCGTGCCGCCAGATACGATCCGACCTTTGAACTGACTCCTCGCGAGACGCTCGGTGCTTTCGGGAGATAGCTGTTAGGAGAGTGAAAGTTGAAGTGTGTGAGTGTGCGCGTGTATACGACATTGCGTCTCGCTACCGCATCCGGAACTGCACCGATTGGGTTCCGACTGCTGACAGCGAACATCAGGGCGATACCGGCTAATTGTAAGTGCCAGCTCTCTCTCTCTCTCTCTCTCTCTCTCTCTCTCTCTCACGCTACACTCGCCAGGGCTCTCCTTATCCTCCCTCGTACCTGCGACCTCGCTTGCTCGCATGCAAGCCCTGTATATAGTTTGTCAATAAACGTTGTGACAGTTCCTCAACAATCTCGACAGTCGTTATTTTGCATGTTCCTACGCGTATACTTATACCTCGCTCCATCACCGACCCAGCCGCCTCCGCGGGCTTGCGTCTCGCATATGTACGAGATCGCAGCATAACTGGCCTGGCCGGAACCTATTCAGCACTAGGTGCTATCCCGACGACTCTCTTTCTAGAGAGTAACGAGGTCTACGGACCTTGATTATAGCGGAGCTGGAAACTGAGCAACTGCATCCAGTACACCGTTATAATGCATAGATATATGTTATACCTGTCTTATAAGCCATTTAAACCTTAATATTAGTAAAAGCAAGATTTTGATCCGGACTAGGACTACCAAAAAATTCATGGATATAGCTTTTTATAGTGCAAAAGTCCCAGCATAGGTCCCAGAATGGGTCTTGACCATTTTATAACCTAAAAAAATCCATCTAATTTTTGATGTCTCATAATAAACCCTCTACGGGACTGAAAAAAATACAACTAAATTCTATGGAAAATTCTAAGAAAAAAAGTATTCTTATGATTTTTTGTTATTTTTCTTCCTTGCCGAGCTAAAAATCGATAAAAATTTCGAAATTTGATACAAAATTAACTACTGATATGTCC
>JAZHPH010000864.1:0-19221 GCA_037356405.1 Nasonia oneida | reverse complement strand
GCGAGCACCCGCAAAAGACGTGCTCAGCATCCTCTGTTGCATCTGAAAATGTTGGGCAGTTCGGACTGTCTTCTAATTTGAACCGGTACAGGTAAGCCCGGAAGCATCCATGTCCGGTCAAAAACTGTGTGAGGTAGTAATTAACTTCCCCGTGTCCTCTTTTCATCCAGTCTTCTATCCTCGGTATGAGACGATGTGTCCATCGCCCCTTGTCACTAGCATCCCATCTTTTTTGCCACTCAGCTATTGTATGTTCCCTTGCGGAGTCCCAGATTTCCTTCTGTGTGTTGTCATTTACCCGTCTCTTCTCCTCGAATACGTTCTTTCTCTCCATTACTAACAGGTCAATAGGCGGCATGCCTGCTATAATGCACACCGCTTCGTCCGATACCGTTCGGTAAGCGGATGCTACCCTTACTGCACTTTCTCTATATACAGTCGACAGCTTCCGCGCGTAGGATTTCACCAATATGGCATCTCCCCATATTGGAGCCCCGTACAACATAATCGATGTGATTACGCTGATTAAGAGTAACCGTCTACTCTGGGTTGGACCCCCTACATTTGGCATCAATCGAGATAACGCAGTGCCAACCTTTGCTGCTTTATTGCTCACCGTCTCAAGATGCTGCTTGAATGTAAGTCTTGCATCTATGGTGATGCCCAGGTACTTAATGGTCGGTTGAGAAACAATCTTGTGTCCATCTACCGTCAGTGTAATTTTCTCCATCTTCTTCCTACTAGAAATAAGAAGAACTTCGGTCTTATGACTGGCCAACTGCAGCCCTGTCTCCGCCAGCCATTCGTGTATTATACGAATAGACTCGTTAGCTACTTCTGTGATTGCTTCTATGGTTTTTGCTACTACGACAACTGCTATGTCGTCAGCAAAACCTACCACTGTCGCCCCTTTGGGTAGCTGCAGTCTCAGTACTCTATCGTACATGACGTTCCAAGTCGGTGGGCCAAGTACTGATCCTTGAGGAACGCCTCCTGTTACTTCATAGGCCTTGGTTCCATTCTCTGTGTCATATAATAGGACTCTGTCCTTTAAATAGTCAGCCATCATTCGTCTTATATATAAGGGCACTTCTTGATTTCGAAGTGCCTCATGTATTTTTCTCCATTTGGCAGAGTTGAATGCATTCTTGACGTCCAGCGTGACGACGGTGCAGTACTGCTTTGCTCCTCGTTTCCATCACTTCCCCTCTATCGCTTCTCGTGCAATGTCAACCACTAAGCTTACTGCGTCTAAGTAGAGTGGTCTGTGTGATGCAGCATCCTCAGGTGGCTTCTTTCCCTTTGGTAGTCGCACGAGGCGTTGCTTCTTCCAGACGGTGGGAAATATCCCCTCTTCTAGGCATGAGCTGTACAAGTCTATGAAGGACTCTGGTCGCGCATATATAGCATGTTTTAACGCTATATTCGGTATGCCATCCAGGCCTGGAGTCTTATTGTTTCCAACCCTCTTGCAGGCGCTAAGCAGCTCCTCCATTGTTACTGGGGGTATGGCTTCCTCGTTCGCCTCAGCTTCTATAACACACGGTTCTTCCCGTTGCCTGGGAAAGAGTGTGGTCACTCCTCGGTCTAATAGTTCCGGGCACTTGGGGGGAAGGGGGGGGGGGGCAGCTCCCCTTGATCCTCTTCATCATTGTTTTGTAGGGTCTACCCCAGGGGTCTTTGTCGACCTCGTCCTGCAGTTCCTTAAGGCACCGTTGCTTGTTGGCACGGATTGTCTTCTTAAGCTTCCTCTTAGCGTCCTTCATTTCTTGTCCGCGGGCATCTACTATTTCCTGGCCTCTTCCGGTTTTATAGTATTTCTTTCTTGCCCGTTGTTCTCATATTCTGGTCCGGTGACACTCGCTGCGCGCACTCTCAACCTCTTTGTCCCACCAGTATACTGGTGGTCGTCTATCGTTGGGCACTCTTCTTGGCATAGCGGCATCAGAGGCTCGGGTAATACATTCCATTACCTGTTCAGCCTTGCTGTTCGCTGTCCCAGAGAGTTGCATTTCTTCTAGTACCAACAGAAACATCTCCTTATCGTACTCCTTCGTTTTCCAACCGACTCTATTGGTCCTTGTACTCACGCGAGGTCCCTGCCTTGGTCTATTTATCTCCATCATTATGGCCTGGTGATCGCTATTTGTATAGTGTTCACTTACGGTCCACGTGTCGACTGAGTCAATTAGACAGTTACTAACATACGTCAGATCTATTATCGATCATGTGCCTCCTCTTCTGAAGGTGTTGGTACCACCTTGGTTAACTAGTAACACATCTAGAAGGGCGAATGCATCGAGTAGTATTCGACCTCTTTGGTTAGTCCTTTGGCTGCCCCACTCTACAGCCCATGCGTTAAAATCGCCTGCGATAATTACTGGCTTTCTGCCCGAAACATCTTGTACTAGTCGGCCTAAAAAACGTTCGAACTGTTCGGTAGGTGCGTTAGGCGAAGCATAGCAGCTGTATACGTGTATACCTGCTACCTTTGCGCGAACAAAACCTTCCTCACGAGTCAACATTTTTTCTTGGAAAGCAGCGTTCCCACATGCCCAGATCGCCGCTTTGCCAGCGGTGTCCGTTTCCCATGTTCGCTCGTCTAGATCTCTGTATTGCTCACATATGATGGCTACATCGATCTTCTCCTCACGGACAAACTGATTTAGTAGGTCCTGAGCTATCTCGCAGTGATTTAGGTTTAACTGCACTATCTTCATTCTCTTTTCTTCTTTAATTCTTCTAATGCAGCTCGATAGGCTAGGCATGTGTAGCTACCAGCTGCATGGTCACTCCTTCCTCCTGCGCCCCTTTCCTGGCAGAGTATGCAGTTTGGCTCACTCGTACAATCTCTTGCCTTATGTTCTCCATTCCCACATCTGTAGCAGAGGTTACTACGGTCCTGTGCTACCGGGCAATTTTTGGCGATATGTCCAAATCCTAGACATTTATAACATCTAAGTAGGCGAGTATTCCTTTCTATCTCCCGTATTCTGCAGACTACCCAGCCTATCTTGATTTTCTGCTTAGCTATTATCTGTCGAGCTGCTTTTTCTGGCATTTGGATGACCGCTATCTACGTGTCGTCGTATGCCTTACGCAATGACTTTACTGTCATCTCTTCGAACGCGGATGTGTCGCCACTTTTAAGCTTCTCGCGTAGCGCATCTGTAATGTCCTCTTTGCTAGTTAAGACGTCCAGATCCTTTATTTCAAAGATCATTTTGTCTTGCAAGGTCCTTATTTTGGTACCTTCTTCTAGCACTTCTTGTATCACCTGACTGAGTTCCGTTGCTTTCCCTTCTGCCTTTCACTGGAGTTCCAACAGCAGGTCTCCAGCTGCAGTCCTACGTACCCTGTTTACGCAATCGTCGAGTGTCTTCAACTTAGGATTCGCCTTCATCTTTTTCAAGATATCGGCGTAAGACTTCCCGTCGGCAGCCTTTATAATAAGGGCCTCCGGACGGGTTGGTCTTGCCCGTGTTGCTTTAGGCTTTCTCGTGCCTTTTTGACTTAAGGCATCAGCGCCACCTTTGTCATCTTCTTTTTCCTTTTTCTTTGACTTCCTTGTCTCCACTACCTGCCAAGATGTCTGTGCACCTGTCACAGGAGCTGGGATTTGGGACGTGCTGGGAATAGCCGTTCCCGCCCCCTGGAGCTGCTTCAACATTTGCCCCTCTTCCTTCCTCTTCTTGGTGGACATCTCCTGTTCAGGTGTTCGCTGCTTCCTCTTCTTCGGCATTTTCTCCGTCCTTTCCCTGCTTGGGGTCTGCGGGTTCCGCGGGCCGCTTGTCAACATCAGCCCAAAAGTCGACTTGGTCTTGTTCGTCGTTTCTCTCAGGCTGGTAAGTCGCTTCCAGAGTGACATGGTCCTCTTCAGGTCCTCCTTCACAACATTGTGTATGTTGCGGGCTACTGACACCACACCATTCATCTTTTCTAGGTTATCCGGGATCTTATCCAGTAGACCCTGTTCAATGCCCTCTGCTTCCTGAATTCTGTTCCAGGCATCCATCATTTTCTTGCTCTCCTCTTCTCGATCACCTTGCATGCTGTTATTTGCGGTGATCGTTGGAACCACACTTCCCAGACTGTTGTTATTGCCTGGATAGGTTTTTTGTTCGGTCTGCTTATCCATAATGAAACTGTTCTTCATCCCAATATGTGCCCGACCGCCCGGATCCCCCCGTCTATGGAGGCAGCTGACATGGCCCCAGCATATTATCTGGTGGCGGTGCCAGACTGGGCACATCATACCAGGATATAGCACGCGCAACTGCCCTAGCCCACCTCCACTCTCTCGAACCTCCCACCCCGAACAAAGATGCTTGGCTCTCTGGAGAGTTTATGGCAGACGTCAGACAATATCATGCCCTCGCTAAGCCGATTGACCGGTACTTGCTAGGTACCGGCCTCCCGTCTTGCTGTCAGCGGGAGCCAAAGATAGTTCGGGTCACTTCGGCACGCAACCTTAGATCGCCTCCCCACCCAGGATCTCCTTTTGGTGGCTTACGGGTCGCACCGCACGGCCAACACGGCGGTTCGCTTGATTAGTTGGAGAGCAGCATTTCTCTCGTTTAGGGGAAATGCTGCTCTCGTAAGCCCATCACCCGGTCAGCTGCTAAGTTGTTAAAGCAGCTGCCTTCGACAAGGAGCGAACATTTCGATGGGATGTATGTATGTATGTATGTATGTACGTGTGCGCGCGAAAATGGTTACCACGATAACTCTCTAACGCATTTATATTTTTCGCTGAAACTTTACAGGCTTATCAAGTATGATCTAATGTTAAAACGTATTTTTTTTCGCGCTTCATTTTAGTAAATCGGTTCCAAAATTTAAATAGTGCTTTATTAGGTTATACTTAATGAACTTGTAAAGTTTCAGCGAATGCGTTCAGGGGTTATCGTGGTAAGCATTTTTGGGCAAAATATGCCATTTTTAATATTGAAGAGAAATTTAAAAAAAACGCACTTTACTTTAGTCAAACGGCTTGCAAAATTTAATCAGTTCTTCGTTAGATTATACTTGATAAGTCTGTAAAGTTTCAGCAAAAAGTACAATTGCATTCGGGAGTTATAATAATAAAAAAAAAATTATCAATGTTTTCATAAAAAAAAATGTTTTTTCATAAACACGGTTTATCTTTGTGAATCGGCTCCAAAATTTAATCAGTTCTTTATTAGATCATACTTGATAAGCCTGTAAAGTTTCAGCGAAAAATATAAATGCGTTAGAGAGTTATCGTGGTAACCATTTTCGCGCACACACGTGCATACATACATTCATACATACATATATACATTTTTCAAAAACCACTTTTTCTGACTCAGGAACTTCGAAAACATCGAAATCTATCAAAATAAATCTTTATTATAACTCCTGAACTCATCTGTTATTGTTGCTCAAAAACGTTTTGCCAAATCATCTTACCACCAAGTTTACATGAGTGAGTTTTTGGGTCAGTGGTAGAGCACGCGCCTTGATATCTTGGGAGTATTGCGTCAAATCACCCTCGTCACTTTACTTTTGTGCAATTTTGTTTCCAAAAATCCCGTTACAATATATACTTTAATGTTATTTGTTAACAAAATAGAAGCTGTTATGTTATTTGTTAACAGAATAGAGCTGGTAAATATAAGGTTTTAAGTCAGAAGCACATTATAATATGGATATACAATGTGTTTCAGGCGCGTTGATTTTTTTTTGTTTTTCTTAAATTATTATTTAAAAAATTCGCCAATTATTTTACGTAATTATATGACATGATATAATTATATAACATAAAGGCTACTATGAACAATAGTTTCATTTCGTAAATAAAATTATACTATTGATTTGGATATATATCAAGTTAGAAATTATCTATTGTTAACAGTTTGAATTTTTTATATAATAATTCAATAAAAAACCGTGGAATCATCGCCTAGAGCCATATAACCACGGGAGTCTTAGATACCAGTCCTCCTCCTCTAAGACTCCACCTAATACCATCCTCCATCCTGCAGAAACATAATTACTTAAAAAAAGTTTACAATCTTTATAATCATTTTAATATTTTTAATTTATGCATTTAATCTAAATAATATCTTGTTAAAAGTAATGGTTATTAATCAATTTATTATCAAATCAGTTTTGTAATAAAATTAAATTTTTAGCCTTTGAATTACGTAAAATATGATATAATTAAGAAAAATTAACTTTTATTAATTTTTATCAGTTAATTAATTTTACGTATTCATATTGAAAAAAGAAATTTAAATACGTAGTTAATTTGATAATAAATCTTGATTTTTTTCTATATTTTTTAACAGGACGAAATCTCAATGGAACTTATTTTAAGTAAATATGTTAAATAATCATTTAATATTTATAAATTAATTAGACATTATTATATCATGTCCTATAATAATATGAAATTAATTCATTATTGTTATTAAACGATCATTTATGTTTCTGTTTTGTTCTGCATTGTGTATATTGATGATTCTTGTAAAATAATTTTAACAAGAATTATGTATGCATACTAATTTGAATGTCTACAAAATGATTTTAAAATTCGAAATTGAAAATCAGCAAGAAGTTAATATAAATGTCTTTTATTTGAAAAAACTCTAAAAAAAATTGAATAATAATTTATTCTATGATTGAAAACCCTAAGAATTGACTAAACAGTTTTGAATCAAATATTTAAAATTTCATTCCAAACAATATTTTGTATTGATTCACCTGACTCATTCTGAATACGTATATTATCAGGATTTCGACATCGAGATAATGCAACATATAATTTACCATGCGAAAACAATGGTCAAAAAAATTCCTATTGAATCAAAACTTTGGCCTTGTGATTTATTTATCGTTATGGCAAACGCTAATATGATTGGGAATTGTTTTCTAAAAAGAATAAATGGAAACGAAGATGAATTTTCGGTGTTTAGTGTTCTTCTCGGTATAAAAACTTTCTGTCCAACGTTTTCGCCTGTAATTATTTCTGCTTCAATGTTATACTCATATAATTTGGTAATCTTTAAACGAATGCCATAACATAAACCATCTGTAATACTTAAATTTCTAATTAACATCATTATTGCATTTCCTTTCAAATTAAGTTTATGTGGTGGAAGACCTTCTCTGATATAATTCAACTTTTCAACTGGATAATTTAAATGAATATTTTCCTCTGTTTGATCTACTCCTTTATGTGTTGCATAATCTACACTATAATATGTCTTTGATTCACCATGTAATAATTTTATAATTTTCTTATTTAAAATTTTGATGTCTTCATTATGAGGAGCTAAGATCACGCTACTAACGGAAGCACCTAAATTAATATTCTTATAAATTTCATTGCAAACATCGGTATTTTTCCATTTTTGAGGAATTTCAAATATATCGACTTTACCTTCTCCTATTTCTAACAAAAAAGAGGAAAATTCTACATTATTCGAATGTATATTTTTATTGAGCTTGAAGATTTTAAAAAGAGGCCACAAAGTTGAATATTTAATTGTTTCTTCTATGATAGAGTATCGGTATCCATGTTTAATTACTGGAAGAATTTGTCTAAAATCTCCTCCTAATACTATTAATTTTCCCGCAAAAGGAATATCGTTACGACATACATCTTGTACAGTACGATTAATAATTTCTAAAGCTTTTTTAGGTATCATTGAAGCTTCATCACAAATTATTAAATCTGCCTCTTTTAATCTTTATTTGTCAGACTCTAATTTCAAAAAAGCACTTTCAATATTATTTAAATCTAAAGGCAATCTGAAGGTTCGATGACTTGTCAATCCCCTAGGTAACAAAATAGACGCGATACCAGTCCATGCCATTGATAAAACTTTTTTGTTTAATGGCATGTAATAATAAATTAATGTTTTATATAAAAACGTTTTTCCCGAACCTCCAGATCCATCAATGAAATAAATTTTGTGTTCATTGTCAACTAACTCTTCAAAAATTACCTTTTGATCATCGGTCAATTGATCAAACATACATTTAAAGATATCGGCACTTTGTAAGACATTATCTATAGATGTTGCATCATCATTAATAATACTATTTGGTTCTGGTAAACTGAAATCTTTGCAAGATTTTTCTTCATTCTCTAATATAATTTGAATATGAGATAGAGCATTATTCTCTTTATTTGTCTTAAAATCTTCAGTGAAATAATTTTTAAATTTGTTCCAAATTGTATTACCCTGTATGTTTTCTGCTAAAATAAACCATGAAAAAAATTTACGTAATTGAAATGGTAACACGATGTGACAAGCTTCTTCAAAAATAATAAAAATATCCGAATCATCTTCTATTAAGCCCATTGCAAGTACTGCGTCTTTATATGTTTGATACTCTATATCTTTATGATTTTTCAAATCTTCAAATGAAGTTGGACCTCTTGCTCGATTTAGTATTAATTTTAATAAAATCTCTCAGTATCTTTTGGTGATACGATATTAAGTCGAGCAATAGTATTGTATTGAGAAGAACGTGAACGTTTTATCCAAGATTTTGATTTTTTATTAAATCTATAATATTCAGGCAGTTCAACATATTTAAGTGTTTTTGCAAAATCATCAATTTTATTTAATTTAAACCATGCTGTTAAAGTAGTTTCTTTATTGTTTAAGACTTGCAATTCTTTATTTTTTCTTAAACTATATGTTGTTGATCTTTTGTATGAATTCCTAAACGTTCTACAGCGGGTAATTTACCACAAGGAGGATATCCTTGTAGACGCCAAACAGCTTCCATTGGGCTTAAATATCTACCATCTACATACTGAGTGAGTTCATCATGTACTATGGGAGTTTCTTCGCTAGAATTATTTGGATTTTCAATTTTTTTCATCTTACATAATGCTCTATCTCCAACTTTGTGAATATAATCGAATATGTATTTAATACTTTGAATTGATGCACAATATTCGACATTAATATGACACTTATACTTTTTCAATAAAAATTTATTATAAGGAACAACCATTGTGTTGTCAACTGGAATAATTTTTCTAAATTTTTTAATTCGATAAGTATAGTTGCGACGTTGTACGTCGCAGCCGAGCAAATCGCGCTTTGATGTTTGCGCGGCAACCTCACTCGATGCAAGGAAGAAAAGGCGATCGGTTCCAGCGAGGCCCGCGTTTTCTCGGACGCGAGCTACGTCCCGGGAATTCGTGGAATTCGCTGGCCGAAGTACCCAAGGGGGGAGCTCGCCGGTTCGAGCTGGCGCGAAACGAGCAGCCAATTAGCACGTCTCGCGCCTCGCGCAGCCAATCGGGCTACGTTATCAGCCGGGCCCGACGGACGACGGCGAGACGCCGAGCGCGCGCGGCGGAGCGGCTCGGCAGTTCCTTTCCGAGCCTTGTCGATAAGACTTCGAAGTGACGAGAGCACGCGAGAGGGAATCACGAAAAGAGTGAGAGTGAGAGATCGAGAGCAGCAGCGCCACGACTTGGACCATCGCCCCGAGGAAGAGATCCCTCCCCGGAGACGACTATCCAGCCGTTCAGCCAGAGGAAGGAAGCCGGAACGGGAGCCAGGCCTTCATTCCCCTGTCTGCAGAGAGAGAGAGAGAGAGAGAGAGAGAGAGGAAGAGCGAGAGAGAAAGAGTACGGGAAGCCAGCACCTCCTGGGCTAGCGAGGCTTCCACTGAGGGACGAGAGACTGGTGTTCGTCTCTCCTACACCAGGTAAGAATTCTTGGGTTGCTCGGGATACTCTCGGTGCGAGCCATTAGGCCGCCGAGAGAAGCGAGAGAGAGAGAGAGAGAAAGTCGCGAGTGTGTACGAGAAAGAGTGAGTGAGACGAGAGAGTGGTGTACGGTGCGGGCGTACACCTCGGCGTCGTTTACGCGGGGCATCGGGCCAGTGTACACGAGAGCGGGAAAAGAAGAGAATAGCGTAGCGTAGAAGGATCGCGGGAGAGTGTGTGTGTGCGAGAGCGAGAGAGAGAGAAGCATCGGGGCGTCCGAGAAGTCCTCGCTGCTCGGTAGCAGCAGGTCGGGCTTGTTGCCAACGCGCGGCAAAGTCGGTGCGAGTGAGCATCGAGAAGAGCGGGAGAGAGTAGAGAAGGGAGGGGAAAACCGATAGCTACGCCGGCGTCGGTTCAGGCATCGCCAGGCCGGGACCGCCGGCGCGAGCTGTTAGTGAGCGCGCCGATACGTGTGTGCGTGCTCGAGAGTAGAGAGGGGGGGCCGCGTTGGTTCGGCCGACAACGCTGCCGTGAGCGCGCGCTGTGCTCGCGAGTATCCGTGCGGGAGAGAGAGAGAGAGAGAGTGAGAGAGAGAACGAGCGCGCCGGCCGTATCGCTACTCGAGCTGGTCGCGCCGAGCCGAAATTCGGGTGTGTGAGAGAGAGAGAGCGCAGACGGGTCAGACTGCGCGACGTCAGAGGCGAGAGACTCGAGGCGTGCGCGCGTATATGAGAGTAGAGGTGTGACGGCGAGCCCTGCGTGGCTATTGTGTGTGGGCGGCTACGGCCACCACGCTGTAAGGAAGGGCTGGGATAAATATACGTGCAATACAAGTTAATAAATTGTGTGATTATTTCCTCCTTCTTTCCTCCACGTTCTCCCAAACGTCGGCGATTACATTAAATCCCGAGATTAACGAAAAATCTTGGCGCGTACGAGGCGTCAAGTGTTGCGCACCTGTGTTGGGAGGCACAGCGTCGCAATTGGCATCCCTTGTGGGGAATTCGTGATCGCCGAGGTGGAGAGGAGGAGAAATTGGGAGCGTAGAGAGCGTGCGTGAGAGTGAGAAAGCACGATGAATCGAGCGGCAAGTAACGAAACGCATGCCGCCGTAATGCAACGGCTGATGCATAGCTCGCGCGAATTTCGCGCGATGAAATTTAAAATCGGCCGTTTGACAGAGTACGAACTCGATGAAGAGCTCGGGGCCAGAGGTTTTGGTTTGCGTGGCTCTGCTGAGGTTCGTCGCGATCGATTATTACGCGCGTATATTTCGGAAGCCGACCCGACTTTGGAAGGAGTGCCGTGGTATGAGTGGGATATCGAAGGCGAGAGAGTTGCGATATCCAGCGAGGAAATAGAGCGGCGTATTTTGGGAGAAATTCCACCAAAGAAGGGAAAGAAGAGAAGAGTAAACAATGACAACCAGGTAAGGTTGATCAATCCACGTTCTAGCGAAAGCGAGAACGGAGGAGACGATCACCGAAGTGGTGTCAATTTAAACGTGCCACCGAGTACGGCAGTGGCGACTACGACGTCGTCGAGTGTAGTCACTTCACGGGCTGGAGCGGCCCTGGTGACTGCTACGGCGGCGCTATCAGGACGACCGATTACCTCGGCAGTAATTGGAAACTTGATATCGCCTCCGACTCCAGCACCGCGTGGCTACCGGTTTGAGAACCGCATGCCAGGGAGACATCCGGGAGCGTGGGAGTATTTCTCGGCTCGAATAGTACGAGGTATAGGCGAATCACCTATTGCCCGACCGGGACTCAGAGAAATTTCGAGCAGAGTTCCTGTCGCCGAAAGCCGACCTCCGTTAGGAAGAGAGCGGTGGTATACGCCATCGACCACTCTAGCGGGAGGAAATGTTTCTGCGACAGCCAACTGTAACGAGCAGAGAAATGAAGAAAGCTCGTCAGTAAGCTCTAGAGCGGGAAGAAGTTCGGCTGAAAGCGAAAGAGAGAGTGAGAATCGGTATCGGGAAACGAACGAACGTTTGAATGAACGCGTGACTCGTATAGGGGAACTCCGCGCGAACGGAATGACCTACGAACAAGCCAGAGAGAGGGCCCTTGAAGAGGAGCTCGAACTTGAAGGCCATCGCGTTTTTAATCAGGTAATGAATGAGTTCGATATCGAGGAGGAGGAAGAAGAAGTGCAACGACGGCATAAATGCAATCTCCAACAAGTGCGCGAAGAAGCATGGAACAAAGCGTGCCAAGTGATTCGCCAGCAAAACAGTTTGCGTAGAGAGGAAGAGATGAGATCGGAAGGTCTCCGACGAACCTCGACGCAGGCTATAAAACGGCCAACCTTGCAGTGTCCGAGGCGGGGAAAAGAGAGAATAGCGGAGCCCGTTAGTCAGTCAGAGAACCAGAGAGAAGAGAGAAAATTGTTCTTCGACAGAACGAGGCCAAGCGACAGGAGTTCGGAGAGTCAGTCGGAGGTTCCTCACACGAGCGAGAGTCGCGCGAAGAGGATCCGGAGAAGCGAGCGAGGACAGGCAGAAAGGAAAGAGAGGGCCGCGAGAACACGAAGTCCGAGAGGGAGCTTGAGTTAATTGAGCGGCAGCGACAGCGAATTCGAGCATAGCTCGAATCATGCGTCGACGGGAAGACTCTCGGTGAGAGGTTCTCGGAATGAGAGAATGGACAGCGCCCGAGATATCACAAAAAAACTCAAAGACTGGGGTTTCCAGTTTTCCGGCGAAGGCCGAAACGAGGACCCAGAAGAGTTTTTGGAAAGGTTAAGTGATTGCCGAAGAGGTACTCGAGCTTTGGATGTCGACTGGATAAACGTGTTGCCGTGTATTTTCCAGGGCGAGGCGGGCCGTTGGTTCCGAGCCAAAAGAGAGAAAGTTCAGACGTGGACGGAGTTTTGTCGAGAATTCAGGCACCGCTACGTTACTGAATATAACAGGGAAGATTTAATGGAGGATTTGAGGAGGAGGACGCAACACAAAGGTGAGAAAATCACGACGTTTCTCGCCAAATTTGAGTACATTGTGTCACGCTTCCATCGACCCCCATCAAAAAGAGAATTGTTGCAGATAGCGTATCGCAATATTCTACCCGAGTATCGGAAGGCTATCGGTGATAAACTCATTGATAGCTTGGAAGATCTTGAGAAGTATGGTCGCCGGTGGGAGAAGCAGCGAGACTTGGACAGTCGTTATGCTCCGCCATTGCCAGCTGAGAAGATGCACGTTCCCGGCGCGGCATATACAGGAGGGGTGACTAAGCCTAAGGTTGCTGCAGTCGAGACGGTAGACAAAGAGAAAGAAAGTGAGGAGACTCAGAAGAAGGGCAAGAAGTCGAAAGCTAAGAAAGCTACGATTTCAGCGTCCGCTTCTGAGTCGGAAAAAGTAGCGAGCGCAAGCACTAACGTCGACTCTGGGAATAAATCAAAGTCGACGGGAAAAGTTGCTGCATCAAGCCAGGATTCGACGAATAAACCGAAGGGCGGAGGAAATCAGCCACGCACCGGAAGGAATCCAGCGGCGGGGGCGGGTAAATCGCCTTTAGGACCGACCAACGTGAGCGCGGGAGAGTTTCTCGGCGCGTGCTTCACGTGTCACCGTGTTGGTCATCGCGCCTCACAGTGTCCCGAAGTAGTCTGCTATAGATGCAGAGAGAAGGGGCACACCTCGAGGAACTGCACAACTCATCCGACGGCGCATACCAATTCAACTCATGCAAACTGGATTATGGACGCTCCTAAGATCCATTGTCAGTGGTGCGGACGAGAAGGCGTCACTTTACTCTCGTGCCCCGACTGTCGTGTGATAACTACAGCTCTGGGAAACTTGAAGTTGGGGGCCCAGAAATAAAGAAACAGGCGCCCCCAGAACAAGGAAGAACGGGAGGAAAGGAGATTAGAGGAGTTACGTTCGCTCAGCCACTCGTGAAGCTCGACGAAACCGAGAGGAAAGACGAGGAAGAAGCGCGTCGGTTTGTCAAGTTGAGAAAGGTTGAGGAGAAGGCCACGAGGTTACTGAGCGAAGACGAGAAGGAAGAGAGGAGAAGGGGGGACCTGACCACAGTCCAATTAGACATTAGAGGCTGCCAATGGTTCAAACCGTTAGGAGTAGAGAAAGAGAGCGAGAGACGAAACGCTGCGAGTAGCGAAAGACTTCAAAGCTCGCCAAAACCGCTTTTTGTACCAGGCCTTAGCACGAGGGAAAGTGCGGATGAAGGAGAAGTGGTGGCCGGAGCAAACTCGGAAAATAGAAATTTCCTAACAGTGAGCCTAGGCGGGCATGTGTATCAGGCACTGCTCGATCCTGGGGCAACTCTATCGTTGATTGGTCCAGAAATCGCTGAGAGATTTCGGGTGCGGTTAACGAAGAGCACAACTAAGCTCCGCACAGCCACGGGGCACATTCACTCAGTGCTTGGAGAATTGGAGATGATACTCGATATAGGAGGTAAAGAACAAGCCATATCTTTCAAAGCTGCACCGTCGCTCGAACAACCAATGATCCTCGGAATGGATTTTTGTAAGAAGTTCGATTGCGACGTGCCACTGGGAAGAGGTTTGTGGCGTACGGAAGAGGGCGAGTGGCGACCATTTGCTGATATAAACAACAAAGAGGAAGCTACCGTGTATGCGGAGTGTGCAGGCCTATCGACTATCACGGAGGGGGAGCGAGCGGAGGTGAGAGAGCTCGTGGAAGAGATCCTTAAAAACCAAGGCTCATCGATAGGGCTCACGCATCTTACGGAGCACCATATCGAGCTGATGGACTTCACGCCGAGAAAACAGCAAGCCGCGGTCGAGGAAGTTGAGAGATTGTTTCTTGAAGGGATCATAGAGAGATCGGCGAGCGATTATACAAGCGCACCTGTCATGATCCGCAAAGCCGACGGAACGTGGAGGTTTTGCGTCGATTATCGAGATTTGAATCGAGTCACTATTAAGGATGAGCATCCAATCCCGAATATGGACTCGATTACAGATAGGCTACGCAGTGCTCGATATCTATCAAAGATCAATCTGAAACAATCCTATTATCAGATCCCGTTGTCGCCAGAGAGCAGGAAGTATACGGCTTTTTCTGTGCCGGGCTCGGGCCTGTGGCAGTTTAAGCGTATGCCGTTCGGTCTGTGTAACGCGCCCAGGACCCAACAGAGATTAATAGATGCTTTGTTTGGGCCTGCGTGCGAGCCAGCAGTGTTCACCTACCTCGACGACCTGGTGATCGCCACGGAGACTTTCGAAGAGCACCTAGAGTGGCTCGAGTTTGTCCTGAAGCGACTCACGGGCGCGGGGCTAGTCGTGAATGAGGAGAAGTGCGAATTTTGTTGTTCACAAATCAGGTGGCTGGGTTTCTTATTGGACAAGGAGGGACTGCGTCCTGATCCCGAGAGGGTAGAGCCAGTGAAAAACTTTCCAGCACCGAAAAACGTCAAACAGTTAAGACGATTTCTGGGTATGTTGGGCTGGTATTCGCGCTTTATCGAGCGCGAATTCGAGCTCAAAGTCCCGCTCGTCCGACTGCTGCGAAAAGATCAGAAATGGGCGTGGGAGATGAGCAACAAGAGGCTTTTGAAGCTCTCCGACACGCGCTCACCGTGGCCTCTGTACTTGCTCGGCCTGATTTTACAAGGCCGTTCAAAGTGCAATGCGATGCCAGTGGCGCAGCTATCGGGGCCGTTTTGACTCAAGACCATGACGATGGCGAGCACCCGATAGTGTATATTAGTCGTGTACTAACTTCTGCCGAGAGAAATTACACGACGACGGAGAAAGAATGCTTGGCAGTGGTCTGGGCTATCAGAAAGATGAGGCCGTACATTGAGGGGTACGACTTCAGCGTGATAACAGACCACAAAAGTCTGCAGTGGCTGAGGAATTTGAAAGATCCCAGCGGTCGCCTAGCAAGATGGGCAATTGAATTGCAACAGTGGCAATTTGACGTGATTTATCGAAAAGGTGAACTAAATCATTTTCCGGATGCGTTATCCCGAAGCGACGACAATGGCGAGGACGCTGTTGCCGCCTTTGAGGAGGTGCAAGATCCGGAATATTTAAAATTGCGAGAAGACATATGACCGAGTGGCTCGAGAGTACTATTGGCGAGGAGTCTATCACGACGTGTACAAGTTCGTACAGTCGTGCGAGGAGTGCCAAAAATATAAAACGGCGCAAAGCGGAGCGAAAGGGCTCATGGGACGGCGAGTCGTCGAGCGGCCTTGGGCCATCGTCGCAGCTGATCTCATGGAGTTTCCTCCGAGCAAAAATCGATTCAAATATCTAGTCGTGTTCCAAGACTTGTTTACACACTGGATCGAATTGAAGCCGTTAAGGAAGGCGGATGCGAAGTCAGTAGCCAGAGCGTTTGAGGAGTTGATTTTATTCAGGTGGGAAACCCCTGAATATTTTTTAACCGATAATGGAAAGGAGTTCGACAACCAACACTTGAAGAAAGTGTTGGAAGTCTACGGTGTGAAACATATCACCACTCCGCCTTATCATCCTCAGGCAAATCCCGTCGAGCGTACGAATCGCACGCTTAAAACGATGATCGCGATGTATGTAAAAAACGATCATCGCGACTGGGATTTGCATCTCCACGAGTTTCGTCATGCCATTAACACGGCGACGCAAGCTTCTACTCGAGTCTCTCCTGCGTTTCTCAACTACGGGCGACATCCTCGTCCGGTGTTGAGTTTGCGACGGGAGATCGAGGGAGGAAAACCCGTGGAAAGAGGGGAGCCAGATAAGTGGTTGGACAGGATGAAGAGATTAGATATGCTGCGAGAATTGGTGGGGAAATACACGAGCGCTGCAACCGAAAAACAAGAACGCGTTTATAACAAGGGGCGGAAAAATGCGCGATTTCAAGTAGGAGATGAGGTCATGCGAAAGACCCATATCCTATCCGACGCAGCCAAGAGTGTTTCTAAAAAACTAGCTCCGCACTGGGAAGGCCCGTATGAGATTGTCGAGGTTAAATCCCCGATAGTCTATGTACTAGGCTACCGTGACGGAAAATCGCGACGGTTGACAAAGGCTTACGTGGATGAACTTAAGCGCTGGGTCCCGCCGCGAAAGGCTAAGCAAAAATACTAATTCATTTGTGTTTTTAGGATGAAACGAGCAGAGGACGAGAGAGAGACGGTGCCGACAGGCCCGCCACCGACCAACATTGCACCGCCACGACCGACGTTCGCCCAGGTAGCAAGATCACCAGCTAGACTGCCAACGCCAGCAACGTCATCAACGCCTCTGCAGGGTTCAGGGGCGGGGATAACCAGCTTGAGGATCGGCGCGACCACACCAAGGCTGCGCCTGCGCCAATCCACAGCTGGTCTGATGACGAGGCCAGAGAGCAGCCAGCAGCGAGATGGGAGCAACGAGGAGAGGCCAAGGACAGAGACGATCACAAGATTAAGCCAGGCGATCTCGACAGGGGCAATTCCCCGGCGTATGGGCTTAGTCAGAGAGGAGGTTGCGAGAGAGGAGGAGAGTGAGATTCGGATGGAGAGGCAGAAGCCATCCGCCGAATCACGAGGGAAAGAGAGCTCGGAGGCAGAGGAAAGCAGACGGGCGCAGAGGGAGTTGGAGTTATACGTCACCAAATCTCCTGTTGTTCCCGCTGCCGCCCCTACTCCGAGGGGCCAGACTAGAGTAAACTCGGGAGGGGGTCCACCGACGAAGAAGAGCAGGAAGAACAAGAAGAAGAAGAGCAAAAATCCTCCTCAGCTCACAAAAGAAGATTATGTCTCGGCATATCTGTCCAGCTCGGACGACGATGAGCCGGGTTCGCCGATCAGAGGATTCTTCGGCGGTGTCTATTCTGGGACGGCCGAGATAGACTGGGATAACTGGTCCCCGACCCGTCATCCGGAGGAAGTAAACCAGACACCGGAAAACAACGAAGACGAGAGGAGGAGAGGAGAGGAGCGACAAGAAGAGGAAGAGAGAAATCGACGAGAAGAAATGGAGCAGAGGGGAAAAGAGGCCAGAGAACGAGAAGAAGAGCGGCGAGCCCGAGAGGAGGAACAACGACTACGCGAGGCCCACGACGATGAAAAGCGGCTCAGAGCAGAGCGAGCCGCTGCCGCAGCAGAGGAGAGAAAGAGAAAGAGCGAGAAGGAGAAGAAGGTGAGAGAGGAAGCTGAGCGTTGCCATCAAAAGGAGCAGCGGACACGAGACGAAGCTGCCTCCATGCTCGTCGACCAGGAGCAGATGGAAGTAGATACACCAGTATCTGCTGCAACCCCGGAGAACGACATGAGCCGGGAGGAGGCTGTAGCAGCAAGGGACGCACGACGCAATGCAGCCAGTGCCGCCCGAAGAAGAGAAGCGAGGCGTATTCAGAGAGAGACGAGAGAGGAGACTGAGGCCTGCCTACCAGCCCGAGACCAACCAGTCCCGGCGGCGAGGACAGCGGCCAACGGCTCCGACGAGAGAGGTAGAGAGAGAGAGAGAGAGAAGAGACGCGAGAAACGTCATCGAAGATCGCTCGGCGGATCGAACAAGGAGCCGCTCCTCCAACCGCAGGACCCTGCCTGTAAAGGAAAGGGGAGCGTGGTTCGGAGGACTCCGACCGATTCCAACAAACCCGACGATCGACCCGGCCCCGTACAGTTGTTTTAACTGTTGGCAGCCGGGCCATGGTGTTACCACATGTACTAAAGGGATCACCCGTGACTTCTGCGGTAACTGCGGGAGACACGGAGTCCAGGTGACCAGCTGTCCGCGGTGCGCCGAGGCCTTTCGGAGCCGCCAACAGCGAGGAGGAGGTTACGTTCCTATCGAAACGGCCAGTGGCGTCAACTTCGCCGAAGAGAACTGGGACGAACCCGATAGCTGTCAGCGGGAGGAACCGGATAGACGGGACCATCGCCACCGAGAAGAACGAGAGGCTCGTCAGCGTCAAGAGAGAGAAGAGAGAGAGGAACGAGAAGCGAACGATCGCCGCATACGAGAGGAAAGGCAGCAGCAGGAAGCGGCGTATCGGAACGAGGTCGAAGGGCTGGTGACACGAGAGCTGTATCAACAGCTATATCAACAGCAGGAGAGGGAGCGTCTCCGCTGTCTCCGCCCACAAGTGGACACCCCGAATCGCTCGATCCACGTTGTCAGGGAGGTCCCTAACTATAACCAGCAAGAGGAGAGGAACATCCTCCTTCAAATCTTGCGAGGCTTAGAAGGAGTATCACCTGAGACGAGAGAGCTTGTCCTTCGGAGCATTTATGGAGGACGGTGTGAGGATCGAGCAGAATAGAGAGAGAGAGAGAGAGAGAGAGAGAGGAGAGCCACGAGAGAGACAAGAGGGAAGAGAAGTCGGGGTTGCGGTTGAGCTCCAAACGCAACCCCGGGGCGAGTGGGAGGATGTAGGGTGGCGCCCCCGCCCAACTTAAAACCCACTCCAATGGGAATGAGTTGGACGGTCCTCTTCCTGGACCTACGATGGGGTCCGTCTCTCCTGGGGGTAGCAAAGTGAAGGGAGGGGGATTGCGACGTTGTACGTCGCAGCCGAGCAAATCGCGCTTTGATGTTTG
>JAZHPH010000863.1:0-19233 GCA_037356405.1 Nasonia oneida | reverse complement strand
GCATCGCCGTACGCCTGATTGAAGTAAAATTATGCACAATTCTATCACCCTTATTTAAAACTAAAGATTTTATTTTTTCATGGTTAATTTTACTATTTGTTGAATAATTTAAACTAATACCCTTAACTTTACACATCTCATGCGTGGAACCATCGGTTTTTTTAACTTTATACGAATAAAATTTGGGTCCTGCTGTAACGAATGACTCGATATAACTTTTCACACCATAACTTTCAAGCTCATCAGTCATATCACCTAAGAAACATCCTGTAGGTACCTTGTACTCTCCAGGGGTATTTTTATTTAAGTATATACAGGAGTCAGTGTCATAATACAGCACTCTCCTACCAAGTTTTTCTAAATAAGAGTATAGTTTTAACCTAGCCTGAGCCGTAGTATAAGCGGCTATACTAACATTTGTTACAGATGATGGTTTATAATTATCGTCTGTGTAAGCCCAGTTGATATAAAAAGTATCCTGATTGACATGTAATACATTTTTCAAGGTTCTATCAGATGAATGTAAAATTTCCATAAGCTTAACCTGGTCATTTATAATTTCTGTAACGCCCATATTTTGTCGCTGGCCAAACTTACCCCAAAATGAATTTAAACAAAGTTTAGCTAAAAATCTTAAGCCAGGATTTTTAGCTATTTTTTTCTTTATCTAATTTTATACCCTCTTTTCACTCATATTCTGAAATATAGTTCTCACGTGATTCCGCGTCGTTACAGTCACTGGGGTATCCAGAAGCTTGCTGTTTTAATTTTAAAAAGTATTTATATAATCAACAAACAGGCCCGATTCATTCTTCTCTGGATTATACTGTTTAACTTTGTACTGCCATATTTCATATATGGCAGTAATTTTATTACCTAAACTAACGGCTTTTTTCAACTCCTCCGATACCCAATTGCCTGTAAGCTCTCTATCTTTTAAATGCTCGTGGTTACGATCCTCCTGCTCTAAATTCTCGCAGCATGTTCTACAAAGCGGAAACATTAGGCGTTTGTGCATTCGCACAGGTAGTACAGGAAGAAATAAATCACGTGGAGGCAGAATTCGACATTTTACTAACCCCTCGACCCTACTTAAACAGTTATTATCCCCGGTTAATTGCCTACAGTCGTCCCCCACAAAAATGTCAGGGTGGCCTATAGGAAATTTACCTGTTTTACAAGTGTAAGGGTAAAGCGAACATATATCGACATAATCGATCGTTTCACCTTCCTTTACTTCTGCCAAATTTACGGTATTCTCCGTTCGACCACCATAAAAGGCATCGCGAGGATTCAAAGTGTCCGACCATAACAGAGGGTGATTATGGGGTCAATATATCTCTTTATGTCAGTTGGAAAATTACTTTTTATTTTTTTGAAATCACAACCCCAAATTTCAGTTAATATATACCCAGCCTTTACTATTCGAGCCGACGTATTTAAAGTTCGCGTATATTTTTCTTCGAAATTCGTACCATGTACAGATTTTAAGCGTTCGGTACCCTTATAACATGAAGTACAACCATGATAAAAACACCCATGATATTGAAAAACGTATCGATCACCGGTGACCGATTCATAGTAACCGTCAACCAAAATGTTTTCGGTAGGCCTAACCTCAGCTCCTTTACCAGCGTGTTGAATGTCGAATCCTGTCTCCTTCTCTTTGAAAAGCAACCATTCTAAAGATTCTTTAGAATGAGTATTTTTCTTCCTGTAACCACCAGGCGGTATTATGCCTATTTCGTCACGTTTGAGAAAGTTCTTACGAAAAACTTTCGAGCAAGCACTAGCAATTGTCGATGCTTCAACAAACGGACATGTACCACCTACTTCTACAAAACTTTCAGTTTGAAATTTGAAAACGTAATTAGATTCCCGCATCTCTTTATGCCACGATTGAAATTTTTCTCTCTCGTGAACACCCATGGAGTCTGGAGAGAAAAACTTCTCGTCAGGTATAGTACCTTCGTAGTTATAATATTCCTTTTTATTAAATAAATGCGGAAACGTACCTTTAATCAGATCATCGGAAAAACCAAAAGCTTTTGGTAAGTCAGATAATTTCATACGAAAATAATTTAAGCTGTCAACAAATTTGAGCCCTTCACCTATAGTCATAAGCATGATACTAGTACCATTCATTATAACTTTAGGTGTAATGTTTGTTTTTTCAACAAAGTATTTTAATATAAATTGAGCGTCAAAGCTCTTACTATTGTGTGCTATACACACAATTTGTTTTATATTTTTTGGTTTTGACGCTTCTGCATTTATTATATGTATATTCAATAAATAGTTTTACGGTGTTGGTGCCTTTGAACACAACAGTTACACCACCGCCACAAAACTCGCATTCTTGATTCATATTTGAATCAATACATTTTTCACAGCATAACTGCGCTACACCTAAATGTACATTATGTTTAAAAGAAGTTTTACTGAGACCTTCGAACTCTTCCTCTTGGGTAGTTTGAAAGTCATAAAAAAGAAAAGCATGCGCTCGTTTTTCTATGGCTTTGCTATCTACCGTATTCTCAACATTTTTTTAAATTTTATTTCGGACAATCGGTACATAACACAAATGATTATACGGTCTTATGCATGTGCAAGTGGGGCAGTATGATTTACCGCATTCATGAGCGTTCTGTTCAACGGATATGATATTATTACAAGTGTTGCACCTTTTCACGGCAGCGCAGATGCTGATATTTTTATTAAATGAGTTTATTTTTAAATGTCTATTGTAACACGTTTCACCGTAAAAATTAAGTGAACAATCGCGACATTTTATTATTTCGGTATTTTTCGGGCACATAGGTGTAGTCATACACCGGTCACATGTATACGCGCATTTGTGCGTTGATTTACGATTTAATTTTTTGTTACAAAGGGGACAGTAATATCTACAAGCTGTTAAACCAGTTAAGCTGATGATAACGTCAAAGTGACCTACCTCATTATCTATTTGCTTATATAGTATGTTTAAAAAACGTTTTGGAGTTATATTTTCAGATTTTACGTATTTATAACCATCAAAAAATATTGAGTCACCAGTACCTAATTGCTCTAACGTGTATATGTTAATTATAGTCTCACCTAATTTTAAAAAATCCTGAAATTTTTTTATTTCGGGCAACCCACTACCAAGTGTTTCATTAATATCAACACCTGCGTTTCTACACAACTCTTCAGCTTTTTCCAGCTGAAATTTCAATTTACTTTTTCGTATCCGTTCCCACTCGCTCTTCACGATAGGCGAATACTGCTCCTGTTTTGCACAGTGCGCTAAGGCTACGACTAACGCGCGCGGTAGACATTTAGCGTCTTTATTAACTATGCTAACTACGGATTTTGATTTTATAATATCATAATTTGTTAGGGACCCTCTACCCGTAGGCGGTGTGATGCTAATTATTCTAATACATAACGTGTCATCAAATTTCAATTCACGCGAACTCTGAGTGATAAGATCTATCATCCTCCAGAGATCGTTGAATTGGTAGTCGGTCAACAATCTAAAATTATGTAACGGCCCGTTTGGTAGAAAATTACTAGATATTGTGATTCCTACGTAATCAGTCGACGCACAATTTTCAGTTATATAACTAAATAAATTCCGCATACATCTCTGTAAATCATCCGGTCTATCGCTAACTAAAACATCTTCATTTATTTTTAAATTAACTTCCCTAGCATTAGTCTTAAATCTAGGATAGTAATCTATACTATCCGAAACTACAGCAAAGTACTCACTATCTTCCGGGACGGCTGGTTCGGGTGCTCCTGGAAGGTCTGCAGCTGTTGGCGCGGAAACCCCCGCTGCTGCGGACTCTTGAAGCTCTGCTGCTACCTCTTGAACCTCAGCTGCTGCGACTTCATTAGATTCCGCTGCTGCGGCCTCCTGGAGCTTCGCTGAGGTCACCTCAGGGTGATCTGCTGCGGTTCTTTCAGTTAGTGAAAAGTTTTCCTCAGCTGCTATGGCTGCTTCTTCCAATAGCGCGTCCGGAATCTCCATAGACTCTTCATCCAGGTTCTCCACTGTGCGTATTTTTTCGTACTCATTGAAGCAGCCACTCAAATCACTGGTCCAGCCACTGCCTAGAATTGAGCCGCCCTCACTAGAGTCACTATAATCACCTATGCTATTCACACATTCTTCTTGATTTTGACGATGATGATTAGAACTTGCGTCGTCAAACTCTTCCAAAACCATCAATTCGGCGTCCCGATGGTCCTCGTCATTTAAACCGAATGACACGTCTCCAGGTAGCTCTGCATTCAGAGCGTCGAGAGCATCATTCTCGCGTTGTAGGCCTAAAATAAGTAATAATATTAAAGTCGCAGTTTTAACTAATACATTACGAATTTTAATAATAAATATTTACCCTCTCTCAGTCGAAGTAAATGACCCATCAAGGCTCTTACTTCAGGTGCGTTTTCGGTTCCTCGTGCTCTAAGCACTATAGACACGGTTTCTAAAGAGTCTAAATCCTTTTTAAACACCCTGTGTCTATGTAAGACACCGATACACACCGTGCTTTGCGTCTGGATAAATTCCCGGAACAACCTTCTCACATCCCTGACAGCATCCCTCAGCGCCGTGGTCAGGGTGCGGTTGGTCCGTTCTCCGCCACGAGGTTGATAGGCTCTCATATAGAGTTTCACTTCGTGAAGTTCATCCCGAAACCTACGTATTTCTTGAATACACCCGCTGTCACCTCTAGCGTGGAGGAATGCCACGTCCAGGGCATCCTTGAAGATTTTGAACAAAGACTCCGTCTTGAAATCCATTTTGTACACTCAAGAAGTTCTCTGTGACTCAGATAGCTGCACAACACACTAGACACTGTGCACAATCCGCACTTGTAGACAGTAAGTTTAGAATAGTAAACTAAACTACTCCTTAGGACCTTATATACCGATAGTTTCCCCACTCTGAACCTCCTGACGATACCGTTCTTTAATAACAGCGGACCATCCTTAGCCATACGTATATCCACGAAAATTATTTTATTATATGTAGGCACTTTAATGCACCTGTAATAAAATAATTTTGAAGGATACTTTCCAAAGTGAATCTTTGGAAATTCAGACGTACGTTTGGCGGGGGCTGGAGAGCGCTGAACCGACCCGAGACCCTTAATGACCTATCGAAGTGACCGTTTAGGGAGTTTAATGGTCTACAACGTCGCGCTGTGTATGAGTCGTTAATGACGTGCTTAGGACGGACACAGACTACCCATGCATGGTATTGCGACTGATGATCTAATAATAATAAAGTCATTTAGACAACCGATTCCTAACTAAAAGAACGATAACGACGTATCGTCATTACTGAGGCTGCGTTTGAACGACTGAGTTTATGAGACATTTTAAATGCATCAGTAAAGCGTCGCTGTCCGATACTATCAGCCGTAGTGGGGCGACGGCATAGCGTACTATCTAGGTAATTATATTTAAACATAAATTTCACCATACTCTAGTCATTAGAGTTATTATTCATACACGCTCTTTTCTCTTTCCCTCTCTTGTATAAACACGTATACTACCCTTTAACGCAAACGTATTTAAAGGATGGCTGTGACAGTCTTTGAGTATTCAAGTTGCTACGGCATTAAGTAACAGACGTACGTTTTCACATCAGTTTTCACAGTAGTATTACAAGTTTTGTTTAAAATATGAACAACACTCGTTTGTCAAGAGATACAAAGCGCATCGCAATGACATCTTATAATTCACGAGAAGATGCTCTGCAATATTTACTATATTCAAGAGTTTATCCATTAAACACATCGTGTACTAAAAAAATTATGTTTGGTCTTAAGCCCCAAAGCAATAACGATTTTACTTGTATTGTAAAAATAATTAATCAATCATTTTTTGGTATAAATTTCACAACCGACACATGGACTACGTTCAAACTACATTTTGCTAAAATTAATAATTATTTTAGTGACGAAGTACAGAATAATCCAGCAGCTTTTGACAAGATCTCGTTCAACGGAATTACACTGAGCTTTACAACTTCATATGGGACCAAAGCTATATTACTGGATAAAATCGAGGAGAAGACCACCACTAGCTACACATCAATAATCACTAACGAACGTGTAGAATATGAAGTGAGCAATAAGAAAAAAGCGTACTCTCCTGCAATTGTTCTACAGAAGACGACTTTTGAGGGTATTGTTAATATGCTTGAGTGTATCGACTATACGATTGAGGCATGTGTCAAAATAGCCTCTGCAGTGTCACAGTGCAGTAACGATATTATTAATAATGTTTACAAAAAATTTATTGAAAATACTGTACTCCCTCAAACTAAATCCTATGTCAAACAGTATTTACGCTCGAAAAATACTGAAATTAAAAATACAATATCAACTAACTTTGACGAGAATTTTAATAAAAATTATTTTGACGTAATTTTTAGTGAACTGCTAACACTGCATTGTAATATAATATCAGAAACTGTAATTGAAAAAATTACGACACCTAAGTGAATATTATTATTGTGAATAATTATTCCATAAATATTGAAAATACAGCACATGATTTAAATATATATATATACATAAAATACAAACCTGTTTTTCCTTATTTACAGAAACTGAACATATTCCTGCACCTATTATTTATTTAGTTTTACGTAATTATTATTGATATTTATTATTATTATTATAATTATTATTATTATTATTATATTCACGTGCGCGACAGAATGAGTGAGCTCGCTAACGAGTGTGTGAGGGGAACACACACATGTAAGTCTCCCCTCCTATGGTATGTGAGTGTATATCATATGACCTCGATAGCTACCGAAGCTAAGCTATACTCTAAGCGCTGATTATACTGTACACGCTGTTCTCACTCTCCTTGCCTATAAGACTCCGATAGTCCGATGTGATCGGACGTGCCGACTACTGAGCTCTCAAGCCAGACTTATAATATTACAATATATTATTATTATCTAACCTCAGTCTTATTATTTATTCCACCACTCCAACAGAGCCAAATTCATGATGTCTAATATGGTTCAAATTTACAAAAATCATTTAGAGGCTGAAAAGCTTAAATTGAGAAGATTTGAGGTAAAGAGTAGAAATGATAATAGCCTAGTTCCACATATAGAGATAGATTTAGAATCGAAAAAGAGAAAATCTGCAGATGATACTAATAATAGCACTAATTCGCGTAAAGTTAGAGTTCTTGATACTGAAGAAAATGATAAATTAGATAAATGTGTTTATCAATAAAGTAGAGAATGGCCCTACAAGTCATCAAATTTGTATCAAAGGTGATTATAAATTAACACAAAAATCAAACTTTGATATTTGGTTGGATTATTTAAAACATGATTTGCTGAATCTTGATTTACTGGATGTTATTGAATGAAAAATTCAAGGTCCAGAAAATCTGTCTGAAATAAAAATACTTAAGAGAAAAGCTACTGTTAGAGGCTTAATCATCAGACATCTTGATGAAACTTATCACAAGAAAGTTTTAAGTGTATCTGATCCTAGAGAAATTATACGTAGATTAAGAGGGTGTAGAAAATATGTGTCAAACGTGACTCACTCTTCTGTTAGAACAAAATTGTATCTACTTAAGATGAAAAATAAAGAAAAAGTTACTGATTTTTGTGAACGTCTTGACTTGATTATTAGAGAATATGAGGCTTGTGGAGACACTGTACCGCTCACTGAACAAGAAATAAGAGCAGCTTTTTATCAAGCAGTATCTTCCACTGTAGTGGAACTTCGAAATACTGACTTGACGTTTAGGCAAACAGAAAAGAGGGAAATGAGTCTAGAGGAAATTAAACCTTTTCTTTTGCAACTAGAGGCAGAGAAAAAGACGGAACTTAAGGAAGAAGTAAAAGTTCAAAGAGCGTACAAGGAAAATCAGAAAACATCTGAAAATAAATGTTTTAGATGCAACAAATCCGGTCATTGGTCTAAGGATTGTCCGCTTAAAAATTGTAGCAAATGGTTTTGCTACTTTTGTCTAGCTATAAAGAACCACAAAGGTCCTGATTGTCCCCAAGCTAGCAACAGCTCTGGTGACAAGACAAACAATGATCAAAGACCTGCAAATGCTAGTAAAAATCATAAGAGTAAGGGTAAGAATGAATCAGGTGCGAATAATAAAAATAAGAAAGAATAGAAAGGCTTCAAAAATAGAGGAAAAGGAAAATCGAACCAGGCATCAAGAAATAAAGAGTCGAAGAATATAAATGATTCAGGTAAGGCTTTATTTACAAATACTTTAGAGTCTAGAAAAGTTGTTAATTTTATAGCTGATTCTGGAGCGTCAGATCATATAGTTGATAAAAGTTTTATTTTAAGTGATTTTAATAAATGTGAGAATGGAGTTATAAAGATTGCAAATAAAAATGAATTCGCAGATATTTTAATAGATGGCAAAGGTAATCTTTTATTGCAAGCAGATGCAACTGGAGATGTTCTAAAGTTGACTGATGTAATTGCAGCAAAAGATATCTCAGATAACTTGTTATCGTTAAGGAAATTAGCAGATACAGGTTTTAGCATTTATTTATGGGATGAATCACTAAGAGTTTATAATAAGACGACAAATAAAACTATTTTAGAGGGAACTTACGAAAAACCAAATTGGATAGTAAGTTTTGTAGTCATTAAAAATAATGATGGTTCAGAGTCTAAGAGATATTCGTGCAATGCAAAAATAGTTTCGGTTCAAAAGCTTCCTGAACAATCACATAAAAGCATTCAAAATAAAGAGTTGTCAGTTTCAGAGGGAGAAACTGAAGAGTTAGAGAATGCCGATTATGTGATTGGGAGGGAGTATGAGAAGCTTTCAGATAACAGAGCTGTTATTGCAGAGTGCGATGAAAGTTCTATTTCAAGAGATACTATCAAAGTAGACGATTTAGAATCGTTACAGAATTTAGAAGATATGCTCATCACACATCCGCTTGAGAAGAAACTAAGTAATTTTCAAAGTTAAAACGAGGCGATGTTATGGCATCTTAGATTAGGTCACGCGTCGTTGAGTTTCTTGAAAAAATTACAAAGAGTTATTAAGAATTGACAGAACGTTAAATTTGACGATTCGATTCTAGAATGTGAAGTATGCATAATGGCAAAAATGGAAAAATTGCCATTTAAAGAAACGAGAAAAAGAGCAGAAAGACCTCTACAAATTATTCATACAGATACAATGGGACCAATTAAACCAAATTCATATCCAGGACTTAAGAGATTTATAGTAGTCTTTGTGATTATTCATGTTTTGCAAAGGTTTATTCTATAAAATCTAAAGATGAAGCTGGTGATGTATTTGAGAAGTATATTGTATCTGCTCGTAATTTGTTAGGTAAAGATAAAAAGATTTGTTATATTAGATCTGATCAAGGCACCGAATTTACCGGTGGAAAATTTCTTGAAATATTAAAAAGAGAAAATATAGAAACTGAATTGTCACCGCCTTATACTTCAGAGCACAACGGGGTAGCAGAACGGTTTAATAAAACAATTCAAGGATATAAGAGCTTATATGTTTGATTCAGATTTACCTAAAAGTATGTGGGAGTTGGCTGTTGTGCATGCATATAATAGGACGCCTCACAAAACTATAGAGTTCGAAATACCTTTAGAGAAATTTGCGTCAAATGCAAGGTGTCATTTCAATCAAATTAAAAGAATTGGTTGTATAGGTTACGTAAAAGTACCAAAACCAAATTCGAAATTCGTAGAATCTAGACACGTCAGATTCAATAAAAAATTAGTGTATAAAGATGTTTATAAGAGAGATAAACTTGATCAAAGTTTACAAAATTCAGAAGAAGAGACTGATTGTAATTGGATGAAAGAGTTTGAAGATGATGAACCTAATCAAACAGAAGAGATAAGTATAGAGCCGAAGAAAAGAGGAAGACCTAAAAAGCAATCAAATAAGAGCAATAAACAAAAGAAAAGTGTTCAAAATGAAGCTGAAGGTCCAGCAACCAGAACCAAAACCAAGAGAAAATTAGAGTCTGATGATAAAATTAAAAATGTCTTTATTAGTAAACCAATAAAAGATATAAGTTTCATAAATTATGCTGGATAAAAAATTTTTTGAGTGCAGAAGAAAAACAAAATAGAGAAGACGAATTAATACATTGTTTGATAGCATCACTAAATAGAGATTCACTCGGTTATCAAGAAGCTATGAATAGTAAAGAGAAAGAGTCATGGAAGAAAGCAATTATTTATTATATGTTTTAGAGGAAGAAATTTATATGGAAATTCCAGATGGTTTAGAATTGCATGATCGCACAAAAGAAACTAAAGTGTGCAAATTAAATAGAGCTTTATATGGTTTAAAGATTAGTCCGAAAAAATGGAATAAGAGATTTTCGGAAGAAACTTTAAAATTAGGATTAGAGAATGATTTACATGAACCTTGTCTTTTCACTTCGAGAAAAACAGGGAAAATGGCAGTCCTATTGCTATATGTGGATGATATGCTAATCGCTAGCAATGATAGAGATAAATTAAATGAAATTAAAGTTCATTTAAATAAAGCATTCGAAATGAAAGATCTCGGAGAACCGAAAAGTTTTCTAGGTATATCCATAGTAAGGAATAAAAATGAAAAGAGTTTGATAATACATCAAGCAAAATATATAGGGAATATTTTAGAGAGATTCAATATGCAGGATTGTAAGCCTTAGAGTACTCCAATGGTTACTCAGCAGGTAACTAATAGAGATAAAATGAAGAAAACAGAAGATGGTGTAATCGAAAATCTTGATCAAGAAATTAAACGTGTACCATATAGAGAAGCCATTGGAAGTCTGATGTATTTGTCGAATGCTACTCGTCCGTATATTACGTTTGCCGTAAATTATTTGGCGAGAAAACAACTAGAGCCAACTTGAAACGGTCACGACTTTTCTCGGTCCTAGAGTGTAAAATATATTAATCTTATTATCGAAAAGCAGTGAACATTTACTTAATCTGTGTCGTAATTTTGACGACAGATTCAAAATGAGTTTAATTTATAATTTTTTATAATGATTTTTAATAATAGTAGTTCAGGTCCGGGATACCAGGTAGTGGGGGTTTATTGCAATAAAGAGATTTTTGTTCTTTATAACAACAATAAATATATTCAAATAAATATATAATAGAATATTGCGAAAATCTTGCATATATTCTAAGTATCACATAAATTAAATAAATATATTCGCTTTGATTTTTCCAAAAATAAATAAGCAGATACGCTTAAGTTTGCGTTATCTGTTCGTGTTCGAAAATTTTATAAGTTTGAATTCGGTAATGAAATTTTTCTAAGTCTTTCTTTTACATGAATTGGAAATTTTACAAGTATAGGACGTATACGCGTTATGTTGCGATATCGTTGCCTATCTTGAAATTTTATAAGTATAAGAAATATTCGAAAATATTCTAAGTCGTTTACCTGCTCAAGGCATAAGTTGCTCAAGAGCAGGGACTAGGCGCTTTAGTTGCGCTGGCGCTTAAGTTGCGCTTCGGCTAGTGAGCTGGTACGGGTCGTGCGGGTCCTTATATAGGCCTCCGAGCGAGCGGGGATCGTGCCGCCTAAATTACTTTCACATTCACACAGACATTCACACCTATATACAAAAACCTTTTATACTAATACATTATAATACGCGCGCGCTGCGCCGCCGCATCGCTACTCCTACTCTTGCGCCACTGCGCTCGCCGCTCGGTATATATAGATATACAGCGCGTGTTGCGCGCTCTCCCTCTTCTGCTGCCGTCTTCTACTACTGCCGCTCGCTGGCTCGTGGCGCTGCTGGTGTTGCGTTGTCAGCTGTGAGCTCAGCTGAACCGAAGCGTTTAATTGGAAGTGGGAGAGCGCGATATACTCGGGTAAAATCTATAATTTCGTTTAAAGATTTTTAGTTTCTAATTATAATTTTTATTCTGAGACTGTACGGGGTGTTACAAACTGAAGAAGATTGGATGAATGTTAAGAACATTTTTAGATATTTAAGATGTACTACTAATAAAGGGTTAAAGTATAGTGTGGAAACTGAAGAATTAGAAGCATTCACTGATGCAAGTTTTAGAGATTGTCAAGATTCAACATCTACAGGAGGTTATATTATTAAACTTTGTGGAGATGTTATAGCCTGGAGGAGTCATAAACAATCTTATGTGACTCTCTCGACATGTCAAGCTGAATATTTAGCAATAAGTGATGCATGTCAAGAGTTAATTTCATTGGATAAGTCCATCAGATATATCATTGGAAAAACGCTTTTTCCAGTGACAATTTGGTGCGACAACAAATCAGCTGGAGACTGCACAATGAAAGATGGAAGTCACAAATTAAAAATGTTTGATGAAATCTTAGAAAATATCAGAGTCTTCTGGAAAGAGAGAAAACTAGCAATCGGAAGCATATGGCTAATACTCATGGAGATTTTGTCAAGCAATGTGTCGATGAACAAAAAGTTAGAGTTAGCTGATATAATGACAAAACCTTTGCCATTAGATGTCATAAATATTTAAGAGATAAGATGTTAAACTATAATTAACTTTAGAGTTTTTAGAGATATAAGTATATATAATATATATTGATTTTAATTTTGTTTTGTTTGTTCACAGATAAACACAAGAATTAACAATAAACAAAGAGGCCAAGAGAAAAATTGATGTCAACTAATTATAAGAGATATATAATTAATGAATGCAATTAGGTTTGAGATGTTTTCATTATATAAATTCTACATTAAGTTATTTTTACTTTGTATAAGCTTTGTATTCACTTTTTTTTGTACTTGTACTTTGCAATACTAGTATCATAACTTTATCTAATTGATAAAGGGAGGGAGTGTAAGGAATAAGGTAAGCTTTCGCAATTAGATCCAGATATTTAGGTACAAGAGTCGCCATCTGTGTCAAAGGGATCGAACGCCCTGCGTGCATTCGAGTGCTTTGACACGCAGGTCAATGAGTCAGTCGATTGCCGAAATTTAACCGATCGACAGCATTCATATTAAGAGCCTTGCGTTTTCATAGAGATTTAGAGATAATAAACTTATTTAGTGTTTTACAATATAAAATGTTATTATTTGTCATCCTCGTGTCGAAGAATTCCAATAATAATTCTATCAATTTTTTTTGTTTGAGGGATAAAATTATTTCGAATCAATTACATATATATATTATAACGAGTTGACTAGCGTACTCTCGTTATGTCTCTCTCCCTCATTACTGTATATAAACATATTTAAAAATATATATGTAATGTCGTAAACGTTATTTCAGCAACAAGGTAAGTGAGAGAGCAGAAAGCCCAGATAGCGAACACAGAGAGAGAGAGAGAGAGAGAGAGAGAGAGCCGCGCGCGTGTATGAGTGTGTCGCGAGAGAGAGAGTGGGAAAAAGTCCGCGCTGCCCATGCTACCGCGTCCCGCGCTAAGGGACTTCGATTCCGACCGCCGAACCATACAGTCGAACTCTTTTGTATACTCTAAAGGTCGTCGGTCACGAGCTGAGCAGCTATTGCCGCTCGTCCTTCCGCGGCACCCAGCCACACACACACAAGGCCACGAGGCATCTTCCTGGCTGCATAGCGTGGGCCACGGTCGTCCGATCGCGCCATTCCAGTCGAGCCACGAGGCATCCTTGCGAGCCAGCACGAAGGCGAATGTAAGTACCCGCTTGATCGCTATTCTCTCTCTCTCTCTCTCTCCGCATTAGGCTCTGCTTCGTCTCTCTCTTGCCTAGCGTTGCGATTGTATCTTTCTTTACTTAGTTTTATATAAATTTAACTAGAATTTCAACCTGCGTTTGGTTATTTAGCACCTGACTCTCTACCTTTTCCCCGCGTTCGCCCCTCTCGATTATACATTTCATCCGCGATTAAGCTACGTAGCAACAACTCTCACGACGCCTCCGCGGGCTCACATGCTCGAGGACGAGCACGTACAGCATACTGCGCTATGGGTCAGGCTTCGCACAGCCTACAAGAAGCCTGCAACGAGCTGCTGCTTTTACTCCTCTCGCTATTCGATAGATCAGTGAATTCGTCACTGACTCTTTATACACGGGACAAAGAAACCCGTTATATATGGCGACCTAACGTTTCGGGATTATTAAATTGTAAAATCGTAGAATAGTCGAACTATTCAATCGTTACAGTAACTGTGTAGTTTTCGCGAACGCGAGAGGAATTTTCGAGAGCGAGCGCGCGTGTTTACGAGTCTCGGACTCGAAGCGTCCGCAATACGTTAGGCCAGCGCGCACGACCGAACGTGTTTATACTCGCGGGAGTCAGGCAGCGGCGAACGTAAACAAAGAGCATACTTCCTAGCGAGTTAAAATTTTATCATTACGACAATTTAAGCCGTCGAATTTTATAATATTTCGGACTCGAATTTTTGACTATTTGTACATAACGGAATTATTCCGCCGAGAGGCTAAATAGAGTATTATTGTCCTGCTCAGTACAGCTAGTTCAAGCGGCGTGTGCTACAGAGCTTATATATACTCTGTCACTATTACGTTTAATCGTTTATATTAATTTTGTTTATTTATTTAACTGTTTAAAACTAACTGACCCTCGTTATATTTGTTGCATTTTGTGCGTGCGTTCCCTCGTCACGTTCAAGTGTACCCTCGACAAATCAATCCAATTTTTTTTTAGAAAATTATCAATTGCTTGAAAATTTTTGTTTAATTGCATTGGAATTTTTTTTTAAATAACTTGAAAATTCTTGAATTTAGAATTTAGAACACTTAGAATTACATACAAACGGTACGCTATTTGAGCGAGCGAATAGACTGTTAAGAAGAGTCCATGGCAACTACAGCGCCGAAGATTTTAAAATAGATAGCAATTCAGAAGAAGATATAGCTAGAAGAGATGATTTATGCTTAACCTTCGTTCAGTCACCAAGTTTTCCAGAAGAATTGAGAAATGACGTCCTTACAGTAGTTGAGGCAAAGGAAGAACTTGAAAATAGCCTGCAAGAAAACGCACAGCTACCGTCAAGCTCGCCACATGATAGCCAAAAGGCTAGGGACAGGTCACTCACAATGACTGTCGACTCAAGCCAGCAAACACGCAAGGAAGTTGACTTAATAAACTTGGAAACGCCACGAGGACCGACGCTCCATAGCTTTGCACCAGCGCACGTTGCTACCACAGCAGTTACTACTACAATTACATCAGTGCCTACTGGCGCACATTATAGCAGATCAGCTGGCGCACAAGTTACGCTAACCTCCACAACGCCGCAGGGCATATCGAGGACAAGTCAAAATATGGATCCGCCTCTTGTCCGCACAGTTTTGCCAAGCGGTGAGATTCAATTCATCCAGGTGGCGGTAGCTACAGAACTGCGAAGAGCTTGGATATCGGAGGCTGAACTGCAGAAAAATCAATTGGAGATGAATAATTACATCTCCGAGCAAGCCGAAAAAGTCCTCTATCATCAAAAATTGTTGGCTTAGAAAATATAATACAAGATCTTTAACAACAGCTAAAGAATGTAGTCTCTAATGCGCAACAACAAGTAGCTGAAGATGCGCTACGCAATAGAGCAAACCGTAGCGCGAAAAGCGTCCAATTTCAAGATAGGTTTGACTTAAATTATTACGATATCTCGGGTCAAAACAGTAAGCAAAATTTAAACGAAATAAAACCTCTAAAGGCACACGCCCCGATATTTCACTCCACAGCTAAGGCTTATTGCTTGAATGCTCCTACAGCAACACGTGCATTCCTGCCTAGGTTTTCTCCCACAGGCGCTCCGCAGCATCCTAACGTCTGCTTGCCGGCCGCATCCATCTCTAGTCAGCCCGTACGCTCGAGCTGGGACGGGGGGGGGGGGGGTTGGCCTCAGCCGAGTAAGAATTCGCTCTCGCAGCTGAATCCTCGTGCGACTTATCCGACTACGGGAGTTGCGCCATGCGACACCTGGTATAATTCGAACACCATTCGTCCGAGAACCAAGAACCTCGGTAAAACTGTTCGAGAATGGAGGTTAAAATTCTCGGGCGACAAAGGAGAGAGTATCGAGGAATTTTTGGAGCAAGTCGAGGAGAATAGATGCTTAGATAATATTCCCGATGAGGAGCTTTTAGACTCCATGGTCCCCATGTTCGAGAAACCTGCACTATTCTGGTATCGTACTTTGAGGCCTTCGTGGCAAACGTACCAAGATTTCAAGAGAGCTGCTCTCAATAATTATAGCAGGACGAAAAGGAATAAGCGGAGTCTGGTGGTCGATGCTCATCTACGCATACAAGGTGCAGACGAGCCAGCGAGAGACTATATAGTCTCCCTTCTCACGGTTTTAAGCCGATTTGACCAGCCATGGGATCCGCAGGACCAAGTAAATCTAGTCATCGACAATATGCTCCCGAAGCTTAAAAAGAAGATGAAGATTTATCGGGGAAGACTTACCAATACTCAAGAACTCCTCGACAAAGCTCAAGAATCAGAAGACGACGAAGACGGCCAGTGGAGGCCGCCACCTCCAGCTGAACAGAGCATGCTGCCGGAAACAGCTTATAGGCCTGCTAATAAAGTCGCCAAAGCCAGGCCTGCCAGCGTTGCCTCGTTGGACGTGAAGTTATCGTCTCTGACAGAAGAAGATCTGGAGAAGCATTTTGAGAAGTTTTTTCCAGAAGAAGACTCAAGAACTAAGCTCTCCCAGCCGCAACACGTCAAGCGCAGGGAAAAATTCTCCACAAAATAAATCTCCTTCGACTGAAGAGGAAACGCCACTGAAACAAGGAACAGGTGACAGCAATCAAGCGTCAACTCGCGGTGGCGGCCGAGATCGCGGAGGAAAACGTGGTAGAGGTGGCTGGCAGCGGGGAGGTAATCGAACAGATGCGATTACCCCCAAGTCTGACAAAAATAGAGACAAACCGGCAGGACCTGATGGCGATAAAATTCTCTGCTGGAATTGCAGCTGGCCAGGGTACACTAAGTTCTCCTGCCCAGAATGTGCAAAAGAATTGCCAAAAAATGAGAAAGAGAGCGAGTAGACAAGGTCCCAACCGTTCTAGAGGATCCGCGGACCTTCAACACTAAAAGCGTAACAGGAGTAGCGCAAACACTGCACGGCACGGCGAGTGACTCACCGCTAGCCACGAGTAGCTCGACCGATGTGGAGGCGTCTTGCGATGGAGCTATTGTAGCCAGCGTTTTGGTAGAGAAGTACCCACGGTGGTGGCTAGCCGTAGGGGTTGGCCAATACAAATTAAGAGGACTCTACGACACGGGAGCCTCGCGCACAGTCCTCGGCCCCATAGGCATATCGCTCGCTGCTTCATTAAATATGCGCGTACGACCTCATGTGGGCCCCGGGGCTAGAGCAGTCGATGGTCATTACGTTCCCATAGTGGGTAGCGTCAGATTGCCCTTCACTGTAGGGGGGATAACTCATTCAATCGATGTTCTTATTTTAAGCGAAGTCGATACTGAATGCACCTTGGGCAAATAAGCTACTGCTCCAAGGTACAGATGTTGAGATACCAGCCGTTCTCTCGTCTATGCCTCCTGAGGAGCTTTTATCGCTCGCCTCTCTAGGAATTGAAGCAATTACCGATGAGCAGCGCTTAGAAATCGACGGTCTAATGAAATAATTGCTACCCGATCCTTCCTGTGAACAGCTAGGCTGCAAACAATGGATTCATCATGATATTGACGTTGGCAGTGCTCGCCTAATTAAACAGCGGTATTACCCTGTTTCGAAAATTTTAGAGGACGAGATGCATGAGCAAGTGCACAAGATGCTCCGTGCCGGAATAATTAGAAGGTCCCAAAGTAATTGGCCCAGTCCAGTGGTTATGGTACGGAAGTCCGACGGCAGCTTTCGCTTCTGCGTCGACTACCGTAAGGTTAATGCTGTGTCAAAAATAGCTGCGTACCCGCTTTCTTATATGGACATGATACTGCGGAAAATACAACATGCTAGATATATAACGGCGTTAGACTGCTCAGGAACATTTTTACAAATACCTCTTACCGGGCGATCCATCCCGATCACAGCTTTCACCGTACCTGGACTTGGTTTGTTTGAATTCGTCAGGATGCCATACGGCCTCGCAGGAGGGCCGGCTACATTTCAGATGTTGGCTGACAGATTGATCACCCCAGAAATGGAGCCACATGCTTTCGCATATCTAGACGACATTATTATTGCGACAGATACTTTCTCAAATCACATAAAGTGGCTGACTTTGATCCTGAAGCGTATAAATGAAGCTGGTCTGACAATAAATCGCAAAAAGTCTAAAATTTGCATGTCCGAAATGCGTTATCTCGGCGTGCTTGTGAATCGCGAAGGCTGTCGCCCCGATCCAGAACGAGTTCAACCTATTGTTGAGTACCCGGCTCCCAAGAATTTAAAGCAGCTGCGCAGATTTCTCGGGATGGCCTCGTGGTACCGGAAATTTTTAGAAGATTTTGCCACTCTTTGTGAACCGCTCACCGTGCTCACCCGCAAAAATGTAAAATACGAGTGGAAGGACGAGCAATGGGCAGCTTTCGAGCAAGTCAAAGCACTAATTGTGACCGACCCAGTTTTAGCAAGACCTGACTTCAGCGCTCCGTTTATCGTTGAATGTGATGCCAGCGATACAGGGCTTGGTAGCGTTCTCTTGCCGCGCATTGACGGCGAGGACCGCGTGATCTGCTTTGCGAGCCGCGTCTTGTCTGCTACAGAGCGAAGGAGAGGGAATGTCTCAATGTAATTTGGTCCATCGAGAAATTCCGACCTTACATTGAGGGCTATCATTTCACTGTAGTAACAGATCACCTTAGTGTGGCTTAAAAATTTTAATCATCCGAATGGAAAATTAGGTCGTTGGTCTCTGCGTCTTCAGTCGTATGACTTCGATATTGTGCATCGTAAAGGGAAGGACAATGTTGTCCCCGACACACTTTCTCGCATGTATGAGACCGACGAGGACGAAACAGCTGCAATAGCATCTCTCTCCGTGGATGAGTCTATCAAGGACCCTTGGTACTTGAAAAGGCGAAGCAAGTCGTCGAAGACCCTACGGCACATCCCTTTTGGAAGATCACTGGCGGACGGCTTTACCATTATCGCCCCGACCCGACAGTAGACGACTTATTGGGACAAGATGAAGATGCTTGGAAGCTCGTAGTACCTCGTGAACAGTACAAGCAGATCCTCGCAGAGTGCCACGATGAGCCTATCTCCGGACATCTAGGGAGATTTAAGACT